>CAKOHB010000038.1:822500-826932 GCA_934046635.1 Buathra laborator
GAATGAACGAATGAATGAATGAATGAATAACAGTAACGACTGCACCGCAAGGCTATTCTCGACCATTCTTCGCGAATTCGCTTTCCGTCTTGACAGTTTCATCAAAATCGACCTAAATCGATGGACCCTTCAGCAAATCGTCTTCTCAGAGCTGAATAACTTTGTAGGGTTCAGATTTTACGGAATCTTGTATTTAAAAAATATTTTTCAAAAATCGCGAGAACTGAGATTTTGATCAATCGTCCATAATTTCTGAGAATTCGGGCTGAAATATGGTTTGCAAGTGTATTATTATCAGACCAGGTTTGGATTTAAATCAGAAAAAGATCCGAAGTGGAGTGGTGGTTCAAATTTTCTGGCATTCTGAAATTATTGCAAACAAGAACCGACTGAATTGGTAAATGAAAAAATGATAGAGGGAAGAATCGGCATATGAATGAATGAATGAATGAATGAATGAATGAATGAATAAATGAATGAATGACCGAATGATTGAATGAATAAAAAACGAACTAAACCCGTTGTTCCTTCTCGCAATCGACTTATCATGATTGAGTAAAGACTGATTGCATGGCGACCATTCTTCGCAAATTCGCTTTCCGCCTGCATAACTCTCCAATTTGAACATAGATCGATTAATCTTTCAGCCAATCGTCTTTTCAGTACTGAATAACAGTAACGACTGCACCGCAAGGCTATTCTCGACCATTCTTCGCGAATTCGCTTTCCGTCTTGACAGTTTCATCAAAATCGACCTAAATCGATGGACCCTTCAGCAAATCGTCTTTTCAGAGCTGAATAACTTTGTAGGGTTCAGATTTTACGGAATCTTGTATTTAAATAATATTTTTCAAAAATCGCGAGAACTGAGATTTTGATCAATCGTCCATAATTTCTGAGAATTCGGGCTGAAATATGGTTTGCAAGTGTATTATTATCAGACCAGGTTTGGATTTAAATCAGAAAAAGATCCGAAGTGGAGTTCAAATTTTCTGGCATTCTGAAATTATTGCAAACAAGAACCGACTGAATTGGTAAATGAAAAAATGATAGAGGGAAGAATCGGCATATGAATGAATGAATGAATGAATGAATGAATGAATGAATGAATGAATGAATGAATGACCGAATGATTGAATGAATAAAAAACGAACTAAACCCGTTGATCCTTCTCGCAATCGACTTATCATGATTGAGTAAAGACTGATTGCAAGGCGACCATTCTTCGCAAATTCGCTTTCCGCCTGCATAACTCTCCAATTTGGACTTAGATCGATTAATCTTTCAGCCAATCGTCTTTTCAGTACTGAATAACAGTAACGACTGCACCGCAAGGCTATTCTCGACCATTCTTCGCGAATTCGCTTTCCGTCTTGACAGTTCCATGAAAATCGACCTAAATCGATGGATCCTTCAGCCAATCGTCTTTTCAGAGCTGAATAACTTTGTAGGGTTCAGATTTTACGGAATCTTGTATTAAAAAAATATTTTTCAAAAATTGCGAGCACTGAGATTTTGTTCAATCGTCCATAATTTCTGAGAATTCGGTCTGAAATATGGTTTGCAAGTGTATTATTATCAGACCAGGTTTGGATTAAAATCAGAAAAAGATCCGAAGTGGAGTTCAAATTTTCTGGCATTCTGAAATTATTGCAAACAAGAACCGACTGAATGGGTAAATGAAAAAATGATAGAGGGAAGAATCGGCATATGAATGAATGAATGAATGAATGAATGAATGAATGATTGAATGAATGAATGGTTGAATGAATGATTGAATGAATGAATGAATGAATGAATGAATGAATGAATGAATGAATGAATGAATGAATGGTTGAATGAATGAATGAACGAATGAATGAATGAATGAATAACAGTAACGACAGCACCGCAAGGCTATTCTCGACCATTCTTCGCGAATTCGCTTTCCGTCTTGACAGTTTCATCAAAATCGACCTAAATCGATGGACCCTTCAGCAAATCGTCTTCTCAGAGCTGAATAACTTTGTAGGGTTCAGATTTTACGGAATCTTGTATTTAAAAAATATTTTTCAAAAATCGCGAGAACTGAGATTTTGATCAATCGTCCATAATTTCTGAGAATTCGGGCTGAAATATGGTTTGCAAGTGTATTATTATCAGACCAGGTTTGGATTTAAATCTGAAAAAGATCCGAAGTGGAGTTTAAATTTTCTGGCATTCTGAAATTATTGCAAACAAGAACCGACTCAATGGGTAAATGAAAAAATGATAGAGTGAAGAATCGGCATATGAATTGATGAATGAATGAATGAATGACTGAATGAATGAATGAATGAATGAATAAATGAATGAATGACCGAATGATTGAATGAATAAAAAACGAACTAAACCCGTTGTTCCTTCTCGCAATCGACTTATCATGATTGAGTAAAGACTGATTGCATGGCGACCATTCTTCGCAAATTCGCTTTCCGCCTGCATAACTCTCCAATTTGAACATAGATCGATTAATCTTTCAGCCAATCGTCTTTTCAGTACTGAATAACAGTAACGACTGCACCGCAAGGCTATTCTCGACCATTCTTCGCGAATTCGCTTTCCGTCTTGACAGTTTCATCAAAATCGACCTAAATCGATGGACCCTTCAGCAAATCGTCTTCTCAGAGCTGAATAACTTTGTAGGGTTCAGATTTTACGGAATCTTGTATTTAAAAAATATTTTTCAAAAATCGCGAGAACTGAGATTTTGATCAATCGTCCATAATTTCTGAGAATTCGGGCTGAAATATGGTTTGCAAGTGTATTATTATCAGACCAGGTTTGGATTTAAATCTGAAAAAGATCCGAAGTGGAGTTTAAATTTTCTGGCATTCTGAAATTATTGCAAACAAGAACCGACTCAATGGGTAAATGAAAAAATGATAGAGTGAAGAATCGGCATATGAATTGATGAATGAATGAATGAATGAAAGAATGAATGAATGAATGAATGAATGAATGAATGAATGAATGAATGAATGAATGAATGAATCAATCAATGACCGAATGATTGAATGAATAAAAAACGAACGAAACTCGTTCTTCCTTCTCGCAATCGACTTATCATGATTGAGTAAAGACTGATTGCAAGGCGACCATTCTTCGCAAATTCGCTTTCCGCCTGCATAACTCTCCAATTTGAACTTAGATCGATTAATCTTTCAGCCAATCGTCTTTTCAGTACTGAATAACAGTAACGACTGCACCGCAAGGCTATTCTCGACCATTCTTCGCGAATTCGCTTTCCGTCTTGACAGTTTCATCAAAATCGACCTAAATCGATGGACCCTTCAGCAAATCGTCTTCTCAGAGCTGAATAACTTTGTAGGGTTCAGATTTTACGGAATCTTGTATTTAAATAATATTTTTCAAAAATCGCGAGAACTGAGATTTTGATCAATCGTCCATAATTTCTGAGAATTCGGGCTGAAATATGGTTTGCAAGTGTATTATTATCAGACCAGGTTTGGATTTAAATCAGAAAAAGATCCGAAGTGGAGTTCAAATTTTCTGGCATTCTGAAATTATTGCAAACAAGAACCGACTGAATGGGTAAATGAAAAAATGATAGAGGGAAGAATCGGCATATGAATGAATGAATGAATGAATGAATGAATGAATGATTGAATGAATGAATGGTTGAATGAATGATTGAATGAATGAATGAATGGTTGAATGAATGAATGAATGAATGAATGAATGAATGAATGAATGAACGAATGAATGAATGAATGAATAACAGTAACGACTGCACCGCAAGGCTATTCTCGACCTTTCTTCGCGAATTCGCTTCAGCAAATCGTCTTCTCAGAGCTGAATAACTTTGTAGGGTTCAGATTTTACGGAATCTTGTATTTAAATAATATTTTTCAAAAATCGCGAGAACTGAGATTTTGATCAATCGTCCATAATTTCTGAGAATTCGGGCTGAAATATGGTTTGCAAGTGTATTATTATCAGACCAGGTTTGGATTTAAATCAGAAAAAGATCCGAAGTGGAGTTCAAATTTTCTGGCATTCTGAAATTATTGCAAACAAGAACCGACTGAATGGGTAAATGAAAAAATGATAGAGGGAAGAATCGGCATATGAATGAATGAATGAATGAATGAATGAATGAATGATTGAATGAATGAATGGTTGAATGAATGATTGAATGAATGAATGAATGGTTGAATGAATGATTGAATGAATGAATGACTGAATGAATGAACGAATGAATGAATGAATGAATAACAGTAACGACTGCACCGCAAGGCTATTCTCGACCTTTCTTCGCGAATTCGCTTTCCGTCTTGACAGTTTCATCAAAATCGACCTAAATCGATGGACCCTTCAGCAAATCGTCTTCTCAGAGCTGAATAACTTTGTAGGGTTCAGATTTTACGGAATCTTGTATTTAAAAAATATT
>CAKOHB010000040.1:613439-845939 GCA_934046635.1 Buathra laborator
GAAGAAGAAGAAGAAGAAATCGATCGATAGATAATTTTTACCCATTTTTTATTATAATTTTTCATACATTTTTAACCAATTTTTTATTATAATTTTTCATAAATTTTTACCCATTTTTTATTATAATTTTTCATACATTTTTTAAGTTGCAATACATTACAATACACACGCACACATAATATTATAATACACTATACACTATATACAATTTTCACAATATATACATTTTTTACAATATATATGTACAATTATTTCTACCCTTATCCCATATAACCCCACGGTAGAGTATCCGTAGAGCCGCGCTGTAGCATCCTTTTATTATCATTCCAACTTAGAGCTAACTTATTCCGCGTAATTGTTTCCACCACGTGCTTTCGACTACGTATTAAACATTGAGACTTGACAAGATTCTCATGCTGGAGCAAACACTTCTTGTAGTCGGAAAATGTTATTCTTCTCAAGGTGGATCCTTTGACGCTTTTTGCACGCTTTTTATCGTTCGGATCGTCCCTAACCTTATAAGCATATAATTTTGCTCTTAGACCCACGAACTCGGTCATAATTTTACCACTGTTCTCGTCTTTCATTAATCCGAGAACTTTTTTATTCGCTTGTGGTATCCCATATACATTATTTAAAGGGTAATCCGACGTGTCAAATTTGTGCAAATCCTGCTTTATCGTCTCATATACATCCGCGGTTTTGATATGATAGATTAAACTATCCGTATCGGTATCCATAACTTTCGCACTCTCACCGAATTTGCCCTTCATATAGTTATAATGAAAATCGTATATGTAGATCTTTGAAATGTCTAAAATGGCGAATCCCGTGTAAATTGGTTTATTGAACTTGACTGAATTTTTATTTAGCTCTATTATCAGTATATCGTCATCAAATACGGTACAGCTATGAAAAGTCGCTCTTGCTATAAGAGCACGCGGCCCCCACCGCCCGGCCCATTTGGTGAGAAGTTTTACATCTCGCTGTTTTCTCACGTTCTCCATCGTTTTGCCGAAAACTGCATTGTTCATGAGTTTATAAAAATTTTTCTCGAAATCGTTAGTGGATTTTTTGCGGCATTCTGTATTTAAATCGATATATTTTTTCATCCATGAACTTTGCTCGAATTTCAATACTCTATGAACTTTGATTAACTGTAGACCCAAACTGAGGCACTGTTTCAAATTGCGATAATGAATCACGTATTTCTTTTTCGGTAATAACGTTGTCATTAATTTCGACTGTGTACATCCGGGAATGGGGGGCACGAAGTGTTCGGCGCACAATGGCAAGTCTTTATGCTCGGCATGGAGTTTTCGCGGGTATTCTAATTCGACCTCAAAAATATATCCAGTTGGAGCATCATCTTCAATGCTTTCGATGTCGATATTTTCCACATTTTCCACCCATTCAAAAGAACTGCAAGGCAAGTATTGACTCATAGCTGCACCGTATAGATTGTTAACATCATAATACATAAGGTACGATTCATCTTTACTCGGATCAAAATCATCGGCCATGTATCGATTATTTGCTTTCGCATATCTATTGGTGCACTGAGCGATACCTCCGCGAATGCCCTTCTCGATGAATAATAGCTTATCAACGTCGGTAAACAGTTCAAGTTAAACGCCCGTAAACTTGAGCATTGCATCGAATGCAAGGCCCGGTGCCGTATAATAATGTAACGGGTCCAAATTATACGTTTTGAAGCACGTCCGCCGGAAATTCTCAAAAATATCAACCAACAGAAGCACGTCTGTTTTTAAATAAAGATCGGAATATTCACCTAAATTCTTTATATTGAACTCGCGCCAGACATTCGCTGCGTGCGTATAATCTTCATCGCTTATCGGCTCGTTAGTAAGTTTCGAGAAAAAATCATCTTTACACGGCAAAGCAGTTTCATCAAGTTTATCCCAATTGTCGAGATAGTCATATGGAAAAACTCCTTTTCTCGTTAGCAATGTAAATTCCCTGTCGGTATCACACTCACCCCGCGCTATAATTTTTTTATCCGCACCAAGATACGATGCTAAGTTTTTCAATACTGCTCGGCATGAATCGATACGAATCGATGAAACGATATCGCACAGGTGTACCCTTCACGTCTTTTGAAAAAGATATATATTTTTCCTTGTTCACCGGTAACAATTGAATTGCACCTTCAAATTCTGTGGCCAACGCTTTAATCAGAAAATGCGAATCGTAGCCTGATAAATTGTGAAAAATAACAGGTATGACGTGCGAGTTTGTGTACCGTAAGTTACATCCATTATGCGCGGCGCCTCGATAGTCACCCGTAAAGTGGCAGTGATCTCTAACTTTAATCTCATTTTCAGTAAACGATTTTTCGCAAATATGACACGTTGTAGCTACTTGAAATTCACGATTCTGATCAACCGTTAATTTTTTCATCGGAATAACAGTTAGTACGCGCGGTGTAATGAAGTTAGCTAACTGGCGCAATTGTCGCATAAACCATTCGATGCAATCTCTGCCGCGATATGATTTATATTCAGAGATATCCTTTGAGTACGCGCAATGCAAGTAAAAAGCAATACTATGCGGAACGTGCTTTTGATCACCCGGTGTCGATTGGCTCGGCTCTAAAAGGCATTCGAGATCCGCATAAATTGCGAACGGAACATCGACTTTATTTTTATAGTTTTTAAATTTTAAAATGTTATCATCCTCCGCGGGAAGCTCCATTTTGCAACCGTTAATGTTGAAACAATCGACTTTATGCTTGGTTAAGCCGGCCTCTGTCTGAAAATGACACAAGCATCTATCGCAAAGCCAAGTCGCTGCCTTATCGTTAGATATTTGCGAACGAACGAGTCGTGATAGATTCTTAATCCACGCGAAAGGATGGATGGGATTACTGTCGCCGAGATTAATACTAGTTTCAAGCATCAGCAAATGTATCGTGGGTCGATCACTCTTTGCTTTGTTCAGATATATCGGTACAATGTCCGATATAATTTTCGATTTGCGCTTCTTACTCTCTACGGCATACACATTAATTGCTAATTTATTTATTTTTTCAAACCTGGGAATATTCTTCATCGGATAGCTAAAATCCTTATAATCAAGCACTTCACTAAAATGTCGATACGAATTTTTGCGATCACCATGATTATTAACCGGCGGGGAAAGCGCTGCTGTCACGGACCACAGGAAGCAGTATTCGTCGTTGTTGGCAATGTTGACAACAGCCCGCCTCAATTGAAGATCCCTTGGAACGCTGACGAACGTGGATAATCCTCCTCGCAGAGGCACATATTTATTAATGTTGAATTATAAATTAATTATTTCGATGAGAGTCCAGCCGGATTCCTTTTGCTGAAACTCTTCCACTTTCCGCAACAATTTTTCCTTCACGTGCTCTCTGAACCACTCATCGGTGTTCGTGGAGTGAAGAATAATTTCATTACGCGTATTGAAAAATTTATTCTCCTCTAGATTTTCGGCGTTTTTCGTAACGCTAAATTTACATCCGAGGATGACATTCTCCTTCAGAGCACGTCTCCTTTTTTTCCTCGCGGTTCCATTCAGCATTCGTTTTAATCTCGTGATTATCAGGCGTTTAGCATCATTCAAGAATTCCGTCAAATCTTTGTGCTGCAGGTTTGTAACGACACCTGTACGTACGCGTCGGGCAAATGCCGTCTCGAGGTCGGACCACTGCACTTTTTTCAAAACTGCACTGGCCCCAGTCGTTTTAAATCTTTCGATCATCGACTTTAAATTAACTATCGTCGCCTGAATTTGGATTTTATCGTGGATCGTAAGTGAATCGCACTTGCGTAAAATCGAACTCAAAAGTTTCACATTTTTTTCACCGATGTCGATCCACTTTTGCCTCTCGCCGGGTAGCGTTCTCTCGTTGAGAGTCGAATATGCCCTCTCCATAAGATGCACAAGTTTTTTACGCTTATCACGATCCATGGTCTATCACTCACAGGCAAGAGAACGTACACTAAACACATGTGAGAAAATCTCAACAGTAAATACTTTACGCGGAAATCTCAACTATAATGTGTTCGCGATGCGCTCGAAGCTGCAGAATGATTGTAGACTGATCAAGTAATTTTCAAAGTCAAAGATATTCTAACTTCACCCTCTCCACCAATTTAAAAAAGCCAATCACGACGATGCTCGCTATCGGGAAAAATGGGTGAAAAGGGTGTTTTTTGGAAGGGATGCTAAACATAAACAACGCTCCAGCATGTATTTATTTTACAGCGATTGATATTTTCGAGACATTCGATGCCGCCGGAGTGTGAGCTGCGAACAAGGCGCTTACTTCACTACCACCACCACGCATACACTTGACGGGGCCCTTGACGACGATGGGTAAGGTGCTTAAGGCCTCGTAACTCGTAAGGCCCTTAACGAGCGAGCCATCGAGTCAAGACTTCACAGCCGTTTAAAGAGCGTGGTTTGATTTTAACACCACTGTGTGTTTATCCCTACAGAGTTTCAATATTACGAATGAGCGATAAGCGTTAGCCCATTAGAATATATATATGCATTGTAACGCGGTTTTTTTGGCGCGTTACAAGAATTGCGTCATCGGCGGATTTTGGTCCCGTCGAGCACACGTTTTCCCCACCGACAGGGTCCCCAAGCGATCTCAAGGGTTCCGAATTACGAAAGCGAACAAAATTATTAATTTCTTTGTTTTTATTTATTTCCTTTACACGATTATAACGAGGCGATCTTTATCGGCGAGCGATCTACGTTTATCGTCATTATTTTCGGGACGAAATGAGCAAAAGTATCGTTTTGGCTAACGATACCGCTACGAGGTCATCGCATCTTCTCTCATCCTTCAACAACACCGAAAATCATCGCTCTGGGCGCACCGACAACGGAGAAGTCGCAGCTTAGCGATGTCAGCATCGGATCATCGATGACTGCACCCCGGGACCAACGTCTACGAAGATTCTTCAAGCGAAACGTCGTGCGATAGTTCGAGCGAGGCGTCAGCGCCGTCTTCGTTCGAATATTAATTTCGCGCGAGCGATAGTTCGCGATAATCGTAGGGCGTCGCCAGGTACCGGGGTACCGAAAATATTAGTAAAGGGAGGGGAGAGCGAGACCGCGAGACGAATTAGCGTAGATTACTCGGGGACTCTCGTCGTATCTTTTGTGGTGTGAGGACGTGTGCTCGAGTGATCGAGATGGCCAAGGGGATAGCTCCGCGCGAAAGGGTGTAACACCTCGGTACCGGACCGATCGCGGCTCTGGAATTATCGACGGGCCGGTGGGATTGGGCACAATTCCGATAATTCCACATCGAACATCAGACTCTCGCCGGTAAGGCTGCCGTCTTTTTCCTCGGACGCGTCATTTTTGTATTTTGTCGTCATTTTATTATTTTTGAGTGTCCGCGCGCACTCTTCGCGATGACGGTTCTCGTCCCAGGCGTAGTGGAATAGCTTCCCTCTGGGACGCGTGGGACTCGTTAAGGAGGAAGTTGGCCTGCAATAGTTGGACGGCCCGTCTCGTATTTTTCGTGTATCGTTCGTGTTTATTTTATTGTTTGGTGGTAATTTATTTTCGAGTCTTGAGATCGTTTGGTAGTATAACGTAGCTTGTAGAAATTTGATTTACGCGAGAGATCCGTTCAGATAAGTGTGGCGAGCGATTCGCAGGGACTCGGACGTGCGGGAGTTAATCGCAGGCGGGCTTCGACGGCTTTGGCTGTTCGATCTCGCGTTGCGAACTCGAAAAATTAAACGAGTCACCTGTCCGCTTCGCGCCGAGTGATCACGCGGCATAGTGGGGTTTCGCTTTTCTCCGACACGTCTTTCGGTACCGTCGGATGCGCGACGTACGGCGAGCCGCGAATTAGTAGGGACTATTATTTCTGTAATTGTCATTCATTTTTCATCGAGAAAATTCGAACCGGTGAACTGAGTAGCCGGAGAGAATTTTAGTAGGGAAATTCTTATTCTTGTGTCGAGTCATCCCGGGTACCGTCCCGGATAAAAGTCACGTGTGATTTTATAATTTTCTTGGAATAAATTTATTTGTTGGATTTTCCCTACATTTTGCGAATTGTTAATTGTTCTATTTACTGGAAATGTACCCCATTGTTAAATCGCCAAGTCAACGAACCGCCCCTCTACCCTTGTGAGCTGCAGCTAGTCGGCAGTCATCCTTTTCGTTATTTCGTGAACTCTGAAAATCCGATCGCGTCGAGCTCGAGGCTCGGCTGGCGCCCTCAAAAATAAAGAAGCGATCGAAACGAATTTTTGTGGCCAACGGGGTACCGGTTTTATTTTATTAATATTTTTCTTGAAATTTTATTTTCGGAGTGTGAGGGCACTCGCTGGAAATTTCGGTCACAGCATATTGCGTTCTCAATATTCGGAGGAATGCAGGCTGCATATAAAGCTATCGATATTCCTCGCGACGATGTTTGTTTATATAACATTCCCCCTGTAGTGAATGCTGAGAACGAGAATAAGGGACTGACTCATCGAGCATTCGATACATGCAGCTATTATATTGGTATTTGTATATAGATGTTTATAGCGCTCATAAATTTCAAAGAGTGACAAGAGGGCTAGACTACTTAAAGCATTTGTATACATTATTATATCAGCCACCCACTCACCCAACTAACGAGCATTTGATTTTAACACCGAAGTGTTTATTTATAATTGTTTATACAATCATAGGTGATAAGTGACAGATGGGTCTCAGAGCACAGGCCCAGCGATATCCTCCAAGGCTGAGTAGTTCTATACCCCCCCCCCCACCCACCGCCCACCTGCCGAACACCCGCCACCCACACCCACCCACCCACCGCCCACCTGCCGAACACCTGCCACCCACACCCACCCACCCACCGCCCACCTACGGAACACCTGCCACCCACACCCACACATCACTCAACAATTCGCGAAATACAATAAGATATCAATCATTCACCCACCACCCACCCACCCTCCCACCTGCTACCCACCCACCCACCAACCCACCTCACCTCGAACCGCCGTCGACCGAGCGCCGACCGAGCGCCTGGTTCAAAACGCCCCGGTTGGATTAGAATCCCCCTTACCTATCTACTTACACTGTAGGCCAACAGCTATCCGATATACGATATATTTTGAAGACTTCGCTACTCCAACCACTTTCGTAACCTTTTGCAAAGGCTGCTTTTGCACTACTGATACGTACAGTATCTCCTATTTGATATTTAGGAGGTTTTTGATGCTCAGGGTTTTTATCATAGCGTTTTAATAGATTAGATCGCGCCCTAGCGGCTGTAACGAGCGTTACGTCTGTAGGAGCCATTTTTATACTACTATGTTGTGCGTGATTGTATGCTGAAACAATATTTTGCAGAACGTCGATATATCGCTTTTGCCTGGAATACGTGAAAAAACGCCACATCCTCTCCTTCGATGTTCTATTGAATCTTTCTGCAATAGAGAATTTTATATCAGGATTTCGCGCTGTTCGAAATGTTATATTCTTTTTCTGCAGTAAAGTTTGAAATGCAGTGCCGATAAATTCTTTACCTTTATCCGATTGAAGACAGATAGACGATCGTCCTTTGCTCTGCGATAAAATGCGCGTAAACGCTTTAGCCACTGACGAAGCAGTCTTATCATGCAGAGGTTCAACCCAGGCGTATTTGCTGAGAACATCTATGACATCATCTATTGTAATCCTTGAGCGAGCGAAGATCGACGAGATCAGCTTCCGAAACATCGTCAATATTTCGTACATTATAGAAACGGCGGGGAAAGCGCTGTCTTACAGGCTTATGTCTGGTGAACGCTTCCTGAGCCTCCAGCCACCGTAGCGCCCTTTTATCATTTATTTTTTTCTTACGGGCCAAACGTAATAGATTAGTGGCACCCAAAAACGATGAAGGATGGGATGGATCAAAATACGCTTTTTCTAATATCTTCATGATTATAATTTGAGGTTTGACCAAGTTACACGCCTAATTTTATATCCAGATCCTCCACTTTGTACACGACGCTTTGATTTACGAACGGGACTAGGCCTGCTGCTATCACTCCCACCACTGACGCCCGATTGATATGGGTCACTGAAAAAATCAGGATTTATATCGCTGATGTCCTCTTCTTCCCCCTCCTCTTCGTTATCACTCACGCCACCGCCTGCGCCACTGTTGTCGCCACTAACGAGGGGTTGCAATGTTGAGTTGGCTCGGGATTCAGCCCACAGCTCCTCATTCCCCACAAATTCTCGAGGTGCTTGTATCTCTCTCAAAAATCGGGCAAACGCTTTTCGGCCCGCCGGTTTAGGGGCTTTTCTTGCTCGCATCACATCGTTCACAAGATCAACAATATTCGAGTCTTTGATTGGCTTTCCACTAATGGAAACAACGCCCGCAGAATCCCACGCAAAATTCGATTCAGGTACGTCGTGCAGACGGCGCAATAAAAGTTTTGCTTTACCACGATATTTTGCTGGTATACTTTCGATTATGACAGAATCATGCATGTGCGTCGATTTCTTTTTCTTTTCACAGCTCTGCGCAGGTATCTCTTTTTTTTGTACGGTCAGATTCAGGTATCGTTGAGCTCGCTCGCTGTCAACAAAATGAAGATAGCGCTGCAATACAGTCAAATATGCAGACCACTTTTCCCTATCATCCTTGTAGGTATTACACTTCAAAATATCATTCATTTCCGTATCCAGTCTGCCAAGGTAGCGCCAATAGCTCGTACCTCGGGTGATACCGTAGGTTCGTTAAAAACTACGTGCCTCTGATTTTGTGCACTCAGTTGCGGTAGATTTTCTTCAGGCACAAGCACCATTTTTCTTGCACACTCCATTATCTTCCTATCAAGTTTGACAGAACTGTGCCTAATATAAGAGCCAACAAGAGTGGTAAGAAGCCTCCGCTCTGGACGACGTATCGCTTCTTACTTTGCCAACAGCCTTTCTTTGCTGCTAAGCGACGAAGAACATGCGCGTGTCTCTGTAGCTTTTTCTTCTGCTCGGGCTTCAGTGGTACATTGCCGCGTAGTATGTTTAGTGCACACTCACAAATACACCGTATTGTAGATGAGTCTGCTTTACGCACAACAGCCTCACGCTAAACTTTGTTGAGATGCTGAAGAACTTGCAATATCGCAATGTGCTTCTTGCAGAGAGGCGATCCGTTTCGTGCCATTACAGGTGTAGAACTGATAGACTTTTGACAGTGCAATGAAGGACTTTAACTTTTTTCGTAGAATGTACACGGTTTGGTGCGCAACTGCGCAGAACGTTAAGCGCACGTTCGCAAGCGCTTCGGGATGCTGACAGTTTCTTTTCTTTATGCAAAATGACGTTGCGCAGCTCTTGACTGAAATTTTGCACAATGCACGTCTGACTGACTGATGACCCGTTATTGACCATTACAAACGCAATACTGGAAGTTCGTCCTGCGCGCGACTGCTTTTTATCTGTTTACGAGGCACATACACGAAATGATGTGGATCATCGGGAAAAATGCACGTGCAAAATCTACAGTTATCCGGCGTCGATTGGTTCAAGTCAAGTAGAAGATAACCGTGCGGTGCCGAAGTAGCATCGTGATAAGCTTCTTGTAAAAATCGGGGATTTAAATCTGGATATATCTGACGCGCTAAATGTTGTATTTGAGCACGATCACGAGGGTTCTTGAAAACAACTATGTAATTGGCGTTCAGAGAAATATCTCGTTGTCCGTGACCCTGATGAAATAAGTTTTGTGTTATGAAAATAACACTTAAATTCTTATGATGACTACCTTTCGTGAATAGATCAACGACCGCATTGTTCGAAGCTTCGCGCATCAGATCATCAATAATTATGAGTTTAGCACGGGGATCGTTAGTGTAATCTGCAGATTGAGGCAGACCCTCGTGAAATTCTATTGATTTACCATATTCAGCGTAGGCTGATTGCCATTCAGAATAATAGAAAATAATTCTCTCAAATGGCAAACTGTTCATACGCGTAACGAACTTTAAAAACTTTTTCACAAAATACGTCAGTAGACATCAGTACCTCTACGGATTTCAAGATGGCGGCTAGCGCCGGTGGAGGGGCACCCTAGAGATCAGTACCTCTACGGATTTTCAATATGGCGGGGACGGCCGGGGTGCTGTCGCATCGGTCTTCTCTCTCTCTCGCGCTGTTCTCCCTCGGCTACGGTGAGGCCCTAGGCTGCTTCTCGGGCCGTTCGACGGCGGCGGTAAGGGTGGGGATGGGAGATGTTGTTCCGTCGACGTTGCGTCGAGAGTGAATATGTTCCGCCGTCGAGCGTTCGAAGCGCCAGGGACTACGAATGGAGGGAGTGAGAACTGCTGTATACACGAGTGAGCCGAAGGTCGCCGATCGTGCGCTCCGTATGCTCGCGTTGCATCGCACGCCACGAGATCTTCCGTAATAGCTTGTGCTAGCTAGGTTTATGGCGCGGTCGAAGGTGATGGAATCGGTCGAATCCCACCCCGCCAGCAATGCTTTTTTAAAAATTATTTCAGGAAAATTAGAAACGGGATTTTTAAAGAAAAATAAAATGGATCAAAAGGAGAAGGTGAGTGAAAAAATGTTTACAATAATAATTTGTTTATTCTTAAATCTAGATGTACATATATTTTTTTTGCCGTCTAAATTAAAAAATTATTTTTATCCTAGGACAACAGTGTTGAACATATTTTCTAGCATAGGTACCGGTTACCGATTTTACAGAAAGTTTATCCACACTTTTCAGCCGGGCGGGCATCTGAGCCATTAACCGTTTATAAAAATTAGCGGCGATGCGATCGTTTCGTTTGAGATCGTTGGTGAAAAGATCCCTGAATTGTAGTAGAGATCCCCCGCGAGAGATATGATAAAGAAACATAACACAAAACTGGCCACATACATCTGGAGACAGGCTCTGACTTTGCTTTGTATTCCATCTATAGAGGGTACAGTTCTTGCGCAGACGTCGAATATGGTTTAGTATAAACGGTGGAATACCGTAACTGTCAAAGTATGATCCGCGTCCTCGGCCATCGATGTAGATTGCGACCCAGTGGGTTCCGGAGTTGGGATCTGATCTGCTGCGTGAACACTTCTCGTTACTCTCGAGTGTAAACCCTGCAATTCCTGGCCAATCTGGGTCGTATTCATCGCTTGAAATGGTCGGAGAGTAACAGCTACGGCCGTTGTTTTGATTTGTTGCATCAGGTAAGCAGCGTAGTGGTGATGCCAGCGGGGTTGTAGGAGCCACGTCGCGGAGTATCCACTCTTTCAGCTTGGCAGCGTTATGTAAAGCACAAGATAGCTCCGGTCTTTTTAAGAGTCCGTGGTGTAGACAAACTTCTACCGAGGAGAGGAGATCGTTGAATGAAGGACAATTGGTCTCTTCAAGGTTTTTTATCTCTCGGGCCGTAACATTTTGCAAGAATTTTGCCTTTTCACGTCCACGAGTGTATATGATTCCGGCCGTCCGTGTGATCTGACGTAGGTTTGCGTGTATTGTTCTCAGCGGTACATCCCCTTCGAACCACTCGAGACCGTGATGATGACGAGTTGTCCAGTTATTCTTCGCGCGCACTGGTTTTGGGAGCTCCGTGTAAATGTGTGGTGCCGCTGTTATCCAGTGTGCAATCTGGGGCTTGTCGAGGGCTATTACGGCTACCTCTTTAGCAATGAAGCGATCATCCTTATCGTAGAGTCCATCCTACTTTTTTTTCGCTTTTACAGTATGCAGAAAAACACTTTCGGCTCTGTTGAAATCTCGCAACATACTAAAGTCTTGAGACGGAGATGCATTCCCGTGGGGGTTGGTGCGGCCTCACGGTGGTAGTGGGGGATGTATGAAAAGGTCCACCCTGTTACGCATACAATTGTGACGGAAACGGAGGTCCCCATGTCGCCTTCCCCACTACTATTTTCGCTGTACCACTGTACAAGGGAGGTGTAAGACTTCAGTTGTTATAAAATTCTGAAGACGTGCGTATACACAAAAATGGAGCGTTTCACCAAGTGCGGCCGGTCTCCGACACACAGATTCAGAAAATGTCAGAGGAGCTCGAGGGAAAAATGTATAAAACCTAGAGTGACGGTTGTAGTTTGGCGAACGAAATTGAGCTGGCAGCCAGAGGCCAATATTTAAAAAAAATGTGGCATATACGAAGACGACAATATCTTGCACGCGAGAAATGGCGACAACAACGAGCAGAGGTATGTAAAACTATATTTAATAAAGAAATTACGCAAAATGAAATCAGCTCATCAAATATATGTTTGACCGATCTAGCGCTTCAATGAGGATAAACTCCACGAGGTCTGTGAACATCCAGGAGAAGAGAAGCTCGCGAAGAAGAAGAATTGCAAAAAAAAAAATGAATACGTGGAGAAGACAGGGGAGAAACATGTACAAAATGATGATGATGCGATGATGGGATTGGTGGAAGCATTTGAAAGGCTTGTAATTCAGTAAAAACAAAAAGAAATCAATTATAATATTGTGTTGACATATTTTATTTCTCTTATTAATACCTTAATATTTACGGATACATGTTTATTTACTTAAAACAGAAAAAAATTGAAGCTTATCCTGAAAAGTCTACGACAACCTGCCGCGAAGAGTCAATCTCGATTACATTGTCAAATTCTGAGTAAACTATACAATTCAACGTATTTCGTAAAGCAGTAGTAAATCGTACTTCCAGGCGCACACTGCCATGACGTACAAGATTCCAATGTCCGGCTCTACCAGCAGACATGTCCGGTGTCAAATCGAAGCAGTACAAGCAATTACCATATGGGTACGACTCGCGGGTTATGCCGCAACTATCGTCATCCCAGAGTATTCCTGTACCAGATATCAGGGTGTGATACGATTGAGTGTACAAATTATGGCGATAATCAGGTTGCAATGGTTTACTAGGAACCTGTACACCATCCACGTAAAGAGACAAAAAATTCACGTATACAATGGGTTCAAGGGTCTATCTCCATTGAATGCACGATTGTCGACAAAACCAATAACCATACGCTTAGACAATTGACCGAGAATAACATTGTCTAGCGTCTCACCGTGAACACCCGCATGAATCGTAAATGGTTTTACTTCTACACGAGTAAATGGATATTTGGCCGTCCCTTTGCTTAAAGCCTTGGCATGTGCTACTAAAACACCAGGACTAATTTTCACGCGTTGAACAATGAGACTCGCGTCGGTAATATGCAGACTATAATCTTTTCCTGAGGCATCCATTAGGCAAAACGCATCTCGCGAGCGTACAAGACGAAGACGTAGCTCAACGACATTAAGTAAAAACTTCTCCTGGTTGAATATATCGGAATGTAAATATTCAATAAGGTCGACAGACTTGCCGTTTGCCATCAATGCTTGTCGCGCCGCTAGACCCTTATTCTTTTGCACGGGTGCATCAGCTCCGGCAGCCGCAGGCGTGGTGGAAACTGGCGCGGTATCGAATTCTGGAGATGTATCGTCAATCCACATGCTGGCGGCTAGTTGGTTTGCTTTCGTTGAAGATTTGTAGTTTAGCAGTGTTTCTATATATGCTCGATATGCGTACGCGTTGTTCGACGGTGACACAAGTTTTTGATTGAATGAGACGTCCAACTGGTTGAATAATGAGTGTAACAAATTGTCCACGGGTGCTACTCTGTCGTGTTCACCCATTTCACCACTCCTGGCCTGTAGTTTAACCCGCAAACTAAGCATAGTACGTGCTAGATCAATGTATTCATCGCCGTGGCCTGGTACAACAAATTCAATGGGAGCTTCATCGGTAAGCGATGAGATAGGTTTGTAATGAAGACCCTGCGAGGCTTCTATACTTGTCTGAGTTGGCGGTAGAGCGAATAAATCCAGTTCTGACTTTAGATATTCACAAGAGTGTGCATGTAGGAACGACATTTTACAATTTGTTAATAATTATCCAAATATGTCGGTAACCGTGCGTTTTTTACGCTTCGAAATTTCACGATTTTTAGTCTTGCTGCCCGATTTATTCTTCGATTTTTTTCCTTTTTTATTGCGTTTAGCAGGCAAAATTTTCTTCTTCTTTTTCTTCGTAGATTTTTTAGCCTTACGGGCCTTAGTATATTTCAAAGCTTTAAGAGTTGACGGACCGATGTGCGAACCGGGGTGGCCAAACAACGAATGATGCTGTGAAGAACGATCGTTTATTTTATATCCCGAGCCCTTCATGAGATTTTCAAATGTTTCTTCAGCCTTTCGTTTAAGATTCCTCCCACTCTCGGTTATACGCGTTCTAAACGACTCGTTGAATGGCGTATTATGCGCAACATCACCCAATATATTCCAACCGGTGTGTAAAGCCTCTTTTCCAACGGCACGGGCCCCGCGAGTCAGTAGCGGTAGCGCACGTCGAAATAAACCACTCAAGAAGCTTCCTAGACCATGACCTCTCTGATAAGGGGCACCCATGAACACTCGATCCACTCCACCCCCAACCTGACTTGAGTAGTGACCGATATACCGATCAATAGCGATATATGTCTTTATCGCACACGCTTAAAATGTAATGTAACCGTCAGCGTTCCGCGCTGAAATGGTACTGGCTTGCCTGTGTCGGTCCTTATATCTATCTCGATCGTACTGAATTCAGTGCGTAATAAGGGTATGTAGAGTGGTGGCGCGAATGTTTTTGTTTGGGTAGAGCCATAAGCATAATTTGTGTTATCCACAGGGACGATACGTAGCAGAGGTGTCTGGACATCTCCTGTTATATACCTTTCGCGAATATGTGTATATACAAATAATTTGTCGGGGAGACTCATGGATAGGTTTGCCGGATAGTTGACAATGAACCTATACCTATGTATGTCCAGGAGGTCTTTCGGCGGTACAAAGCATAAAGCTTTGGAGAGTTTACCGTCTAAATGTAACAAATGAGGCAATTCACACTCCTCAATAGCGCAGCTATCGGGGATCCAGTTTATACACGCTAGTCCACCAATATTCTCATCGTACTCAACACGAATATGATTTTTAAATATTTCCGTATTATTAATAGTGTCGACTAGGGTCTTGACGGATGCGTAGACTCCGGCGGGATTTCGACCTTATGAGTTTTTTGCGTCTTAACGATTACTTGCTTGTTTTCACGGTCGCCAGTAGTCTGCCTAGCTACTCGTTTGTTGTTTTTATTGCTAGTACTACCCACTGCAACTGTTGATGATGATTTAGGCTGATCGATTTCATGAGTGGTATAGGCTGTAATTGGAGTAGCCGTACGATGCCGCCCCTCAGCCGGATCTATATGAAGAAATGTGCGAGGAAATTGAATCTCCGTCAGAGCCACGACCCATTCTCCAGACATTTTCAGCGGACTTGGTAGCTGTGTAATGTAGTGGGTCACTGTATTCTCGGGATAGTACTTCATACTACTATTACTTGGCAAGACGAGATAAAACTGATCTCTCATTTTTTATTCACTATATTCGCTGCGGCGATCCAAGAGTTGAATTTTTCTGGATACCCTCGCCAGCTAACAAAGTGTTGTTTATTACGACCTTTACCTTTAGTTTTGAGAATTTTCTCGATTACAAACTCTTCAGCATCGGTCTTCTTTACGACGATACTCAATTCTTCTTCGTAGAAAAATCCGTCAATTTCTTCGCTTTGTAGATCAACCAGCTCATAAATCGGCGGCTGTCTATTTGTGAGAACCTTGTGAATCTTGAATATTTCTTCGGTCCAGCGGGATTCGTAACCTTTCTCGAACGCTGCTTTCGCTTTACTGATGCGTACAAACTCTTCGACCTTGTATTTAACCCCTTTGTAATATGATTTGTAGCGCTTTTCCATATTTGCGTGTGCTAAAGCTGCATTGTAGCGGGTTACTGCGGCCGGAGGCATCTTGATCGTAGAGTGTTTTGCATCATTATAGGCCTGTACTATAGATTGTAATACATCCACGTAGCGCCGTGTATTTTTATGAGTAAAATATCGCCACATTCGCTCCTTCAGTGTTCTGTTGAAACGTTCTACGATAGCAGCTTTGATATCGGGATTTCGAGCAACACGAAATCGTATTCCACGACTCTTTAGAAATCTTTGTAAAATGCTACCGACAAACTCTTTTCTCTTCGACAAACGTATTTTCTTAAATCCTTCTGTAGTTTCAGCACACGTTTTATCACGTAGTAGTTCAACCCATGCATATTTACTAAGGACTGTAACGGGGTTTTCGTCGGAAAGTTATATTCGGGGGGGGGGCAATGGGAAAATCAAATAGTCATAGGCGGTGAGGGGGTAATTAACAAAAGAAATAGAATTTTATTATAATCTCGGAAAAAAATATAAATGATCGCGAATAAATCGAATACAAGAAACTAAAGCAAATAATTGACCAGAATAACGCAAAATAAATCGTAACAATAATCGCAACTAAATAATACGTGAACTAAAAATAATGATAAACTAAACGGGAAAGTAATAATGACTCAAAAGATAATAATTACGGCAAGGGGATGATCGGGGAACAATAATAAAGCGAATACACTCAGCGAATACATTCAGCGAAGATCGCGGGGAAATTGCTGACAAAAATAACTCACAAAATATCTCAAAATTCGGGGGAAACTATTCAATTACTATTTTTGGGCGCCAGTTACCTTTTACGGGGTAACGCCGTGATACGATTCGACACGAGTCGACAAATATTCAAATTCACACGAGGTACGGAATGGCCGGCAAACTCAAAGGGACAGCAGAGGGCTCAGGGGAGGGTCAACCGATCTGTGGGCTCGCAATTTAATGCCTTCGGCTTTTACACGATTTTTCAGGGACCACAGGGCAATATACGGGGGGAAGTACACGATTAAACGCACTTACTATACTAATTTCGCACGCAAAATACTGTCGCACGCCACTCACCACGTGCACGAGTCCTCGCCGGCAAATGGCGATACTGGAAAAAATATACGATATACTACCGAAGTGAATACCGGTCACTTCACTGACTTTACTGCAGGGAAAATATCGGGGGAGAGTCGGGGGGAAATAATCACGCGGGAGGGAAAACTATTACTCGCAGATATCACACACTCTGTACAATAATTCGCACGATCCTCGTACAATGGCGGAGACGGGGAGGATCGCCGACACACGTGCTTACGCTATAACGGCCCGAACGAGGCTGAGGTAACACTCTTCTTCTTTTCGGAAGTGTTCTCCGGCATCAGCGCGACGGAAGGCGGTGGTGAGAGAGAGAAGAACGGTACTCAACGTCGGTCGATAATTCGCTCGATCGACGGACGAGGTGTCAGATGGCGGCAGCGATATTGATTTATCGTCGCTCAGGGCATTGAGCGACGATCGAGAGCGGCAGAGCGGCGGTGGTCCGTAAGAGAGACGACGGGACGGCACCGTTGGATTCGGACAGCGACGAATCCTTTCGTCGTCGAGCGAGTATCTTCCTTCGCTGTTTCCCGCTCTCTCTCTCTCTGTCTCGTTCGTTGTCTCGGCATTTCGGGTCTCTCTCGGTGTCTTGCTGAGCGTTACCTTACCTATGCGCGGGGATACATGGGAGGAAGGGGGGGGGGGCTACTATAACACGCGCTTCTGTTAAAGGGGCTCCGTGGTGAGCGGAGCCTCGATTCGAGTTCGCGAAAACAACTATGCGAATTTACTTCGTTACAGGACATCGATGACCACCAAAAGATAAACATTGCCATCGTTATCATCTTTGAGAGCTCGCAGTTCTACGAGATCAGCTTCCCATACATCATCAATATTATCCACTGCATAATGACGCCGCGGGAATCTTCGACGTATCGGACGGTGTAGCGTATAGGCATCCTGAGCTAGTTCCTCAGCCAGTTAATAGCATCGTCTCGAGGAATTTTTTCTTTATCGGCCGTGCGAAGTAAATTTGGTGCACCGGCATATCCAGCAGGGTGTGAAGGATTGTAATACATTTTTTTTAATGAAGTCATTAGATCTTTAATTTTTTCCACGACCTATTTAATAACTCACTAGTAGCTATACGACGATGACCACTCCTACCGGAAGAATTTAAGCTCGTGTTAGGCGTATGAATAATATTTGACGAGGTTGACGCGTCGAGTCCACTCAAGTTAGAATTTATCGCAGCGTCCAACGAAAGATTTTCATACAATAGGCTTGTATTACCTATGAATGCACGAGGGATGCCCAATCAACGGAGTTCAGCACCAAACTGCTCACGACCTTTCGCACGCACTGTTTTGCTATTACGCATAGCGTCATTTACGAGATCTACTATGTTGGAGTCTTTTATCGGCTCATTGTTCACGTGAACCAGCCCCGTTTTATCTCAAGATAGTCTATTATTGGTGCTCGAGTGGAGATGCTTCAACAACTGCTGTGCCTGTTTCTTGTATGTTTTCGGTACGGTAGATAAAATGATCTCGTCGCTCATTCCTGCCTCTGCCACGGATACTTGCTGTGTTTCTTCAACTACTGGGGATATATCGTCAAGTTTTTCACTGACCGCGGGGGTCGCAATGTTTTTGGGATGGCGCTCTTCATCGCTGAAGAACTGATAACGCTGTAATACTTGCTGATACATTTTCCATTTCTCCCGTTGATTCGAAGGTGATACTGAGCGAAGTATATCATGCATCTCTGCATCGAGTCTGGTAAGTGTAGTACCCGGAGTTTGAACGGTTCTCGTCTGCTCCATCTGTTCACGGGATGGCAGGAGCGCGTCTTGAGGCATCAGAACCATTTTCTTTGCGTGCTGCATTTTTAAATTTTTTTAGCTACGTGTGAAAACACTTGAGAGAACACTACCAATGATAGGGAGTAGAGGAGGTAGTAACAAACCGCTGCCTTTTTGCACAATTACGCGCTTCTTCGATTTCCAGCAGCCGACTTTCTTTGCTAGAAGGCGTAAAACTTTCTTATGTCTAGCTAATCGCAAACGTTCGTTCTTCTTCAATGGTACCACACCGGTTAATGTGTTTAACGCGCACTCGCAGATGGACCGCACACCGTTTTTATCTATTGTGCGTAATAATGAAGCACGCAGCTGCTTATCAAGGTGGCATAGAGCATGCAGCAATATTATGTTCTTTTTCCCAATAGAAGTTCTGGCCGTTGTTGGCGGAGCCATAGCAAAGAATCGAATGGTTCTCATGTATCTGGAATCTGCTATTTATACGCGCGCACCACTGCCTCGCTTCGGCACATATACAAAATTTCGTGGATCGTCCGGAAAAATACACGTACGAAATCGACAATTATCCGGAGTAGATTGCTTGAGATCTAGTAACAACTAACCGTGGGGTTTCGATGTTGCATCGTAATACGCTTCTTGTAAAAATTTTGGGTCTTCCGGGTATACTTGACGAGCCAGATGGGAAATCTGTGCACGATCGCGCGGATTTTTGAAAGCTACGATATAATTTGTATTGAGAGATATGTCACGTTGACCTCGTCCTTGATGGAAAATATTCTGCGATATGAAAATTACGCTAATATTTTTGTGATGGCTTCCTTTTATAAATAAATCTACTATTTCTCCGTTCGAAGATTCTCGCATTAAATCGTCGATAATTAAAAGTTTTGGTCTAAAGTCACCGGCGATATCAGAGTTCCGTGGTAAGCCTTCTAAAAATTCTATTTCTTTTCCGTAGTCTTTATAGCCATCTTGCCATTCGGAATAATAAAAAAGTATTCTCGCGAACTTTGTGTCGGCCATGAAAGAGATGTATTTTAAAAACTTTTTTACAAAGCACGTTTTTCCGCACCCCGTAGGACCAGCGATGATTGAAGTCCAAGGGTGTTTCCAGCGCGGGTCCATATTTATGAATGAAAGGAGGCAGGAATATGGAGGTATTTATATATATATATATATATGCACACACGACATTTTGTGAAAAAAAATTTATTGAAAAAAATAAATAAAATATTTACAAAAAATTCATATATATATTTTTTTTCTGTACACACTATACTAGGGACTTATAATATAGCCTGAATCTATTAACGATTCGTAGAGCGCGTCAACGACGCTATCGCTCAATAAGCGCAGCGAGCTGATGGAATCTGAAACCGAACAAAAAAATTATTTTGCGTTCGTAAATAAGCTCATAATCGCAGCCGCCGCCGCCGCCGCCGCACGCGTTCGCGGCTACATACAAAACAAGCTTATTTGTATGTAGCGCCGGTCTATCACTGTGTATGAGCTAATCTCCACAGTGTACCGCGGTTATACATACGCAAGGAGAAGCTTATTGAGGCGTAAGATAGGGTAGGGAGAAAGGTTGAAATAAGTGAAAAGTTGATCTACAAAAACTTGTTTATTTACTTAATTCTATATAATACACAAACTACATCTACACTCTTCTTTATGACATCCCGTGAATTGATCTAACCATAATCCGGGGAACAAGTCATACATGCATCCGGCCCCTAATTTAACAAGACAAAAAATATACGTTGTTACTTATTTACAAAATGCGTCGTTGCTTATTTACAAAATATATTTATATATATACTGTAACGGTACGTTTTTGGAGTCTTACAGCTCTTTGCTCCGAAACGTTCGCTATTGTGAGTTTTTGGCTCACGGAGAAGTGAGGGCAGGTGCTGTAAATTATAAATCTGTTTGTTGATTCGAATTGTCAACAATAATTGTGATTTTATTGAGACATTGGCGTGAATACAAAAGAAATAGTGGATTTTGTCCAATAATTAGATTTTCAGCTCTCAGATATTTAAATTGCGAAACAGATTGAAGGGTTATTTTATTGAGGATGCAGGAATTTGATTCTACGTTAAACAGTCGCTTATCAGTTAATGACGAGACGAAAGCAGTCGCCAAGGTCCCCCAAGGCAGTCGCCGGCGCTGTCACGAAGAGATAAGCCGTGCAAAAATGATTCTACGTTAGATGATCGATATTAGCCACCAACGAGACGAAAGCAGTCGCCGAGGTCCCCCAAGGCAGTCGCCGGCGCTGTCGTGTACTAATACGTCACCGCCATGCAATAGATTTTACGTTAATTAGGATTAGATGGATAAACCGAGACGAAAGTGGTCACCGAGGTCCCCCAAGGTAGTTGCCGGCGCTGGTTTTTTAAAGGAAAGGTAACACTAGACGAAAGCGGTTGCCGAGGTCCCCCAAGGCGGTTGCCGGCGCTGTGTTTGGAAAGGAAATTTTTAAATTCAAAAGGAGGTCTGTTCGCTGAAAGAAAATTTATTTAAATTAATTGTTTAAAGGTGAATGGCCGACATTGGTTTCTTCCTTCAATGACTGGATCGTCGTCGAGAAATTTGTCCCTTGCTTCTTCTTAGCGACGGGACTCTGTCGAGTAAAGCAACGCTTTACTCGAAAATGAAAAGTGTTGGAATTTTACTATCGAGAATTATCGATAAGCAAAATGGAGGACTCAAGATCAAACGAGCCGTAGCCGCGCATGAGTTCCTCTCCGTTCGAGTTTAGGTTCGAAGTGAAGTGTCTCTGTGCTCGCGATCGGGTCTTATATACCCAAGCGCGAGGCCCTTTTTTGTATCGATTGACGCACGAAGTACGTCAAACTTCGCTGTCCTTTATTATCGCTGCCCGGGGTCTGCCGCAACAGCCTATCGAATTCGTGTGCAAAATGTGATGCAACACTACCGGGCAACTCTGGCTATCGACCGTAGCTATTGATCGACTGTACGGTCGGTAATTCGTATGCTAATTTCTCCGCAAAATCTGATAAATGACCGATAATCGGTCTGGTATTTATCGCATGAGTTTTTCCTTCTAAATTATTTATTTTATTTTATAGGTACAGGGGTCGAGGGTTTTATACCGTCTCAACGCCCCCCCGAACCAAAGCGTGTTTAACTGAATGCTTTTGTTCCAAATTATCAGGTGTAAAACTTTTTTAATAAACTGCTTTTTACTTCTATTTTGCTTGCCTTTCTTTTTGCATGGTCCCCTTTTTTTTTCGTTTTTATATAGGATACCGGTGTAACGAGAAAAAGAAAATTTAGAACAGGTATCACTTTTTTTTAAATTTATTTATTAACAGGAATAATTAATTTCTTACTGGCTACACAGTCTTTATTGTTTCTATCGCCGTCGCGATTATCACAGTGTAACGTAAATGTGTCACTCGCACGACATCGTAAATTTGAATAAATCGTAACAAACGATTTTTCGCAAAACAAAAATTTTATAGTCGATTTGTCGCAGTTTTATCGCTTGCGTAACATCGAGAGTTTGAGTAAATCGTAAATACGGTTTTCCGCAAAACAAAATATTATCGTTGACTTGTCGTGACATTTGAATAAATCGTAAAGGTGATTTTTCGCAAAACAAATTTTTATCGTTAGTTTGTCGTAATTATGTCACTCGCGTGACATCGAGAGTCCAAGTAAATCGTAAATCGCAAAACAAAATATTTTTTCGATGATTCGTCGCGTGATATCGAGAATCGTAGAAATTTTTATTGTCAATTCTTCGTAAATATATCGCTCGCACGATACCGAGAATTGGAATAAAGCGTAAATGATTGTTCGTAATCAAGTAAATTCGTCGTACTATGTCGCTCTCGCGACATCGAGAATTTAAATGAATCGTAAACGATTTTTCGCAAAAAAGAAATATTATCATTCATTTGTCGCGGATTTATCGCTCGCGTGACATCGAAAATTTGTATGAATCGTAAATCGATTCTTCGCAAAAAAAAAAAAAAGAAATATTATTGTTAATTTGTCGGAAGTCTGTCGCTCTCGCGGCATCGAAAATTTGTATGAATCGTAAATCGATTTTTCGCAAAAAAAAAATAATATTATCGTTAGTTTGTCGCAGATTTGTCGCTCTCGCGACATCGAAAATTTGTACGAATCGTAAAACGATTTTTCGCCAAAAAGAAAATATTATCGTGTACTTATCGCAGATTTATCGCTCGCGCGATATCGAAAATTTGTATGAATCGTAAATCGATTCTTCGCAAAAAAAAATATTATCGTGTATTTATCGCAAGTCTGTCGTTCTCGCGACATCGAAAATTTGAATGAATCGTAAAGCGATTATTCGAAATAAAATAACAATTTTTTTCGTCGCAGATTTGTCGCTCGCGCGACATCGAAAGTTTGAATGAATCGTAAAACGATTCTTCGCCAAAACAAATATTATCGTGTATTTGTCGCAAGTCTGTCGCTCTCGCGACATCGAAAATTTGAATGAATCGTAAAGCGATTATTCGAAAGAAAATAACAATTTTTTTTCGTCGCAGATTTGTCGCTTGCGCGACATCGAAAGTTTGAATGAATCGTAAATCGATTCTTCGCAAAAAAGAATAATATTATCATAAGTTTGTCGCCGATTTGTCGCTCGCGTGATATCGGGAATTCCCGTACTCGTGATTTCGTTTAAAAAAAATAAATAAATAAATAAATAAATAACATAATCTCGCGAGTCGTCGAGAGAAAGTAAAGGAGAGAAACTGTTTTATATATTTCTTTTCTTTTTTGTCTGTTTTTTTTTTTTTTTTTTTTTTTTTTTTTTTTTACTAACTCCTTTCATTTTTTTTTTTGTTTTTAACCCCCTGTTGGTTTTTTCTATTTATTCGTTTCTTCTTCCTTCTTCTCCTTTTCTTTCTCTCCCCATCCACGTGGGTACTTCCCTGCGGTTGGGAAGTCGACGGTTCCGTGTCGGAATATTCGGAAATTCCTGAATCTTCGGATTCTTCGTTGTTTACTTTTGATTCGTTGTTTTCTGCTGCACTGATGGGGGGAGGGGAAATCGTGGGGCACTGTACCTGCCGTTTGGCGTAACCTTTTTCAATTAGCCATTCGCTAATGTTCTTCTGCGGTGCTCCCCATCGGAATATTGAAAGGTGCGATCCATTCGCATCCCTCGTCAAAACGAGTTGTCTTCCCCTCAAATATTTGTAGAGCTCCTGCGTCGCTGCGTCGTCCCATTCGGTGCCGATGGGTTCGATGCCCGTAACCCGTGCAATTGTCGAATGCCATTTTGGCAGTGCAAAGTGTGACGGCAAATCGAAGATTTGTTGTCTCGGCACTTCGACTTCCGAAGCGAAGTCTCCGGCAAAAAAACGATATCGTCCTTCGGCATAGCAGCCGATGAATTTCGCTCGATGGGCCGAGATACCCATCCGAAGCGCATAAAGTCTTCCGACGACTGGAGGACCCGTAATGGGATGGGCTCGTCGAGTCTGAAACTCGAGACTTCGTTGCGATGCCAGTGTCGCCAAGAAAAGCTGCGGTGTCGTGACGCAGAGTTCCGTCGGCGTGAAACACCGAGGGACTATCACCTCGTACCGTTCGCCGAGGAGTTCTACGTGAACTTCGTCCATCCTTTGATGGAGAATTCCACGTTATTTTCTTTCTTTTATATTCTTGTTTTATTTTATTATGTATTTTTTTTTTTTTTATAATGTGAGTAAAAAAAAAACTAACCTCTTTTCTTTTCGGAGCAACTGAAAACGGTGCACGAGTGGAGAGAAAACAATGAGGCGTTTTCTCGATGCGAAGAACGGAAGAAAAAAAAATTTTGCAACAAATACTCCACGCTGCGCAAAAACTGCGTCGCCACGTGTTTTGTCACGAGAGACAACGAAAAAAGAAAATCGCGATTTTTTTTTTTTTTTTTTTTTTTCCCGTGAGTCGATTCCACTATTTGGAAAGACTTCTTTCACTTCTTTTTTTTTTTTTTTTTAGTTGATTGTTCAACGGTCTTCCTACGCGTCGCGCACTTTTAATGAATTTTCACATCGCGAAAATTTTGACCGGCCGGTGCGACGTATCGAGGAACAATGGTGTCTTGGCGTCGTGTGCGTAGCTCGCGACTCGCAGACCGCGTGGCGCCAATCGTCACTTTCCGATAGAACTTATCGGTTATATTTCCTCGCCAAATAAATTAATAAGTTTTTTTGTAATTTTTAGTTGTTTTTTTGTAGATATGTTGTTTGTTGTGTTTTTTATTGCATTTGTTATTTTTCTTTTTTCTTTTATTACCTTTCGACTTCGCATTTTTTCGCGAATTGTGATTTCATGGATTTCTGTTGGAGCAGAACTCTCTGGCCAATGAAATTCGCCGGGCATCCACGTGCACATATCGGAAATAATGCTTGCAATTTTTCCTTTGTTTTCCCTTTGTTCGTTTGTGCTTGGTGGGCTCACCGGAAACGGTGTTATCATTACCGGAAGTTCCGTCATTTCACTCATCATTTTTTCAATTTCACTATCCTCGCGATATAATTTCTGTATTAGAGGTCGGTAGTGATGAAAATTCGATGGCCCTTCTGGAATACTTGTTATAAGTTGTAATTTCCATTCCCCGGTGTCTTTTGTTTGCGTGGCTCGGTCTTTTTTTTGTATTTTATTTGTTTGAGTGGCTGTCCCCGGTGTTTCTACTAGGTTAAATTTGTTGGTAGACCACTTTTTTTTGTTTTTTATGAGAGTTTTAATTTTAATTTTCCCGATTTTTTCCCAGGATCCCTTTTCACCGGTCTGTACACAAAAATTTGGTGTTGTTGCGAAAGACTCGGTTTGTGTGTTCGCGTCCATTTCCCACGTGTTTTTCGTTCAAATTTCACGGTGTGACTGAGGTGATTCATGTATAATAGGTTCGGAGATTCTCTCTCCCCTTGTACTGTTAGATGATTCATTCCAAATTTGAGTTGTTTTGGTTTTTATTTTGGGTAATCTCCTTTACTATGTCGGTATTGTCGGGATTCTCTGGCGGAAAATATTTTTTAAATTCGCCGCGTGATACATTCCTCTTTCAATTTGAGTGTTTACTCCTTCGAGAATGTATGTCGCCGTTGCGATTTGTCTCTTTATTCGGTATGGTCCTTCGTATATTGAGAAAAATTTAGCGACCATTCGGTTTGCGGGGTCGCTAACGTTACATGCTTTTGCCAAAACTAGATCGCCCTCAGAGAATTCGACTAATTTATGTTTTTCATCGAATCTTTTTGCTCGGAGACGGCCTTTTGCCCGTATCCTCTGAGCTGCGAGCGTAAGTTTTTGTTCGTATTTTTCGTTTGACTCATCCCCTTGAATATCATGGAATGTTTGGATCCATCTTTTCCAAACACGAGTTGGCTTTTTATTGAAATGTAACTCGATTGGAGTGAATTCCGTAGTCTCGTGGTAAGTCTCGTTCATACAATCTTGTATAACCTGGACCCATCTTACCCACGAGGAGTGTCTCCCGGTTAGTAGAGTTCGGAAGAATCTTCCGATTTCTCTATTCACTCTTTCCACGATATTCCCTTGGGGATGTCGGATAGATGAAAATATAGCTTGTATATTCTCCTCCTTAAGTTTGTCTAGCCATTTCCGGGATGTGAATTGTGTCCCGTGATCAAATTGTAATGCTTTTGGTTTACCATATGTGGGTATATAATCATTAAAGATTTTATTTGCGGTGGTCAGTGCAGTGGCTGTTTTTAATGGGTACAAAACGACATATTTGGAAAAAGCGTCGATTGTAACCAATAGATATTTCATCCCTCCGGCTCCGGTCGGTAAAGGACCATAAAAATCTATCGATACCAGATCTCCCGGACGTTCAGGGGTGAGATTTTGTTGTGCCGCATATGAATGTTGATTCGGCACCTTATTTCTCTGGCAACTATCACATGTCGATAGAATCTTCCGAATTGTATGATATAGTTTCGGATATGTGAATGATTCATCGATAATTTTCCATACTTTCTTGGCTCCTGCATGACAGTAAAGTCGGTGTGTGTCCCAAACGAGTGTCCACATGGTGCTTCGTGGAAGGACCACCCGTTCATAGTTCTTTGCTGAGATTTTTAGCAGAACCCCGTCTTGTAGACGGTATCGATTAAACTTCATGGTTCCCTTCCGTAAACCCAAAATGTACTCAGCGAGTCTCTCGTCTCGTGCTTGCCATTCGGCCATGTTTTTGAGTCTTTCCTCAAGTTCACTGGAGGGTTGTTCGGCTAAAAGTGTGGCGATGGTAATGAGTTTGCCTTTGACACCCCCTGGATCGGGGGTAGAATGTCGGCTAAGCACATCAGCAACTACGTTTCTTGTCCCAGGACAATGTTCGAACGTAAGGTTGTAATCTTGGATTGCCAAAACCCATCGTATGAGTCTTTCGTTTAACAGTTGACAATTTTTCAGAAAGATTACTGCCTTATGGTCTGTTATTACACGGATTTTTGCCCCGTATAAGTATGTACGGAACTTTTTTAGTGCCCATACGATGGCTAAAAGTTCTTTTTCGGTTGTTGTGTACATGAGCTCTGGTCCTTTTAGGGTACGGCTTGCGAAAACCACTACCGAAAGCTCCCCGTTTTCATCCTCTTGTGCCAAAGTTCCTCCGAGCGCGTAATTACTTGCATCGGTTTGTAGGATGTATTCTTTGTTGGGATCGGGATGTTTGAGTAACACATTCTCGATAAAGAGTCTTTTTACGTTTTGAAACGCCTCTTTTTCTACCTCTCCCCATCTCCATTTAACTCCCTTTTTTAGCAGCTCGAGAAGAGGTAGGAGTGCGCTAGCGTGATGTTTAGCGAATTTCGTGTAGTAGACTGTTAAACCCGTGAAACCTCGCAGTTGTTTTATGTTTCGTGGATCTGGGAAGTCTTGTATCGCTCTAATTTTGTCCGGCTGTGGTTTTATTCCTTCGGTCGTGATAATGTGACCGAGAAAGTCCATTTCTTGCCGAAAGAATTGAGCCTTTCTTAGTTTGATTGTCATACCGTGATTATTCAATCTTTCCAGGAGTTTATCGAGATGGCCCATGTGTTCTTCGAAGTCTTGTGAGATGCATAATAAGTCATCCACGAAATTTATAATGTTGTCCCCGAGATCTCGCAGGACGATATCCAACGCTCGTAAGAGGCTGGCTGTGCTTGTTTTTAGACCGAACGGGGTTACGATAAACTCGTAAACTTTACCCCTGTGTCGAAAAGCGGTGTATTTATATGAGTCCGGGTGCAATGGCACCTGCCAAAAACTATTCGTCAGATCCAGACTCGTCATGACGCCGATTGAATGACATCTTTGAAAAATCTGTTCGATGTTCGGTGTGCATTCGTGGTCGTCTGCTAAAACTTGATTAAGTTTTCTAGCATCGAGGCACAACCGAACTGAACCATCTTTTTTTTCGACCACAGTAAGGGGATTCACCCACTCACTTGATGATCTTTGTATGATTCCGTGTTGCATCAGTTTCTCGATTTCTCGATCCACTTTTTCTTTGAACAACATTGGAATCGGGTAGGAGTGTGCCACTATCGGTGTATCCGTTGTGACCTCTAAACGATGTTGGTACACTTGGATTAACCCGGGCCTCTTCCGAAAAATATTCCTATGTTTCCAGAGTACCTCTTGAAGGGATTGTTGTTCCCTTTCTCCCAGGAGAGGACTTGCGATTATTACTTCGTTAATTTCGTTTATCGAAATTCCGTCATCACAACATTCCTGTGGGTTTTGTAGTCCAATAGTTGCAATTGTGGGAATTTCAGGGAAGTTTACATTTACATTGACTTCTCCGGAATGCTTTGTTTGTTCTTTTGGAGATTGACTACTTTCCCCCTTGTTCGTTTGACGCACGGAAGTGACTTTTTGGGTCTCGAGTGTGCTTTGCAGACCTTTTTTAGCCGGGTTGTCCTCTCTGGGTCCCAGCTGTGTTGGTACTGTTTCAGTCACCTCGTTATATTTGACCCTTAATGTGTCGTTTTCCACGTCTATTAAACTTTTTAGAGGTTGTAGCGTGTCTACTCCGAACAAAACGTCGCGAATTAGCCCCGGAACGACAAGATATCGAACATATGTTCGAACTTGTCCAATTTCCGTTGTTGCCATAATCTGTTTGGTGATTCGGCATGGCCTTCCCTTGATTGCTCCTTTTACTGTTACTCCCGTTACAGGAAGTGTTGGACACTTTACGAGAATATCTCTATTTTCTAGGAAAAATTCTTCCGATATCGCGGTCACCTTGGATCCGCTATCGATTAGAACCGTGACAGGGATACCTTCGATCTGTGCGTAGATCTCCGGACATTCCACTATCGGTACTGCTTCCTCTTCATTTACCTCGTCCCCTATCAGAAATTCTCTTGTGTCTGAGAAAATCGTGTTGATAGGGAACCACCTTTCTTCGTCTTCGTTATTGTTTATGTTGTTCGCCGTTGTACTCCGCGCTTCCTCCTTACTCCTTGTATCCGATGAGGGTACAACGGGTACTAGTTTCCCGCCTTGGAGGTAGAAGGTGTCGCAATGTCTACCTCCGTGACTACAGTTTGGATGGTTTGTTCTTGTTGCGGCAGGTTTTGTTGATCGTTATTCGGGGGATCGTTACGTTTTTGTTTGTTCCAGGGTGGCTTCTGCCCCCCCGAACCTTGATTTGACTTTGGTTGGTTGTTTGAGGGGTTGTTACCTTTGGATTTTTCTGCCTCTGGAATTTTGTAGGGCTGATTTTCCTTAGGTCCCTCTGTTTTTTTATCGGAGGATTCCTTATTGCGTTTAGCATTAACTGGTCCTCCTTGTTCGATTTTCTCGAGGAAATCCATGAGTTCCTCGAGTGTCTCAAACCCGCGACCGACGATTGTCGCTTGGATCTCATCAGTAAAGTGTTGCGCTAAAGCGCTGATGATCTCCTTGTCGGTAGGTGGTGGGATGAGATCCCGAGCGCTCCCAAAGATGCGTGTTGCGTACTCAACTTTATTGGTCTTTCCGTCTTTATTAAAGAATCCGAATTCGAGATTTCTCCGGACTTTCCTTTGCACGTCTTTGCTCCAATATCTCTGGACAAATTTTTCTTCTAACTGGTCGACAGTGTTCACGTACTCTTCGACCAGGAGCCACCATTCCTTTGCCGCTGATTTGAAACATTGGCCGATGAGGTACTTCAATTCTGCGGGTTGTGGTTGCATAACCACGCAGTATTGTTTAAATTCCCGGAGGAATTTCATCGGTCTTTGACTACCCGATGCATCGAAAGTTGGTGGAGTTAGACGGATATGATTCTCCGTGGCTCTTCTGTTACGTAGAGTTGTGTTTTCCACTTCCGGTTGGCAATCTTCGTCTTCCTCCGGAAAGTATGGAGATTTTTTTCGATTAGACTGGTGCGTTGGGACAATCCGGGTGCTTTCGATATCGTGTCGGTCCTGGTGACTAATTTTCTCCGCCAGATCTTGTACTCTGGCTTCCAGGTCCTGTTGTACCAGCCTGTGTTGTGCCGTATTTACCTCGAGGAGACTCATACGTTCCGCGTTATCTTGGACCTTTGAATCCAAATCGCGCATCTTTTCCTTCATGGAAGCTGTCACTTTGCTAACTTCCGTAGCTATGTGTGTTTGGAAAATTTTGGTTTTCTCCACGATGCGTAATTCAACACATTCTAAACGGCTGTCGACCGCTTTGACAAGCGCTTTTTCCATTGCCTCGATGGCATGACTTGTTTCTCTCCAGTGTGCCATGAAATTATTATCGATGGTCTCACATCGGCTGGTCACATCGATAACGACCCTTGCTAGTCCTTCGACTTTCATAGTCATATCACGCATAGCCTCGCGTATTTCCAGTAGAATTTCCTCTGTCAGAGTTGATTCTCGGAGTTTGGGTGTCACGCGCTTTGGCGGGATTTGTTCGGAAAGAGGTTGACGTTTTTCTCCGAATTTCCCGTGTTCCTCAGCGAGAAACACTTTTGCAGCGTTTGATGGGAGCGTGATGTCCGCCTTGGACGTTCCTACGCCCGAGTCGAACAGTGCTTGGATCTCCAGATCCTCGGGTGATTCGCACACTGCTGGATCCGTTGTTCGCTCGATGATCTGGATGCTGTTGTTTGTTATGTTGGCGGTGTCATCACCCGTTTTATCGACGCCGTCGGCCATTTTGATAATTTTGATTTCTGATTTAAACAGATTTTATAGGCGCACCTGCCCCACGTTGGGCGCCAGTTGTAACGGTACGTTTTTGGAGTCTTACAGCTCTTTGCTCCGAAACGTTCGCTATTGTGAGTTTTTGGCTCACGGAGAAGTGAGGGCAGGTGCTGTAAATTATAAATCTGTTTGTTGATTCGAATTGTCAACAATAATTGTGATTTTATTGAGACATTGACGTGAATACAAAAGAAATAGTGGATTTTGTCCAATAATTAGATTTTCAGCTCGCAGATATTTAAATTGCGAAACAGATTGAAGGGTTATTTTATTGAGGATGCAGGAATTTGATTCTACGTTAAACAGTCGCTTATCAGTTAATGACGAGACGAAAGCAGTCGCCAAGGTCCCCCAAGGCAGTCGCCGGCGCTGTCACGAAGAGATAAGCCGTGCAAAAATGATTCTACGTTAGATGATCGATATTAGCCACCAACGAGACGAAAGCAGTCGCCGAGGTCCCCCAAGGCAGTCGCCGGCGCTGTCGTGTACTAATACGTCACCGCCATGCAATAGATTTTACGTTAATTAGGATTAGATGGATAAACCGAGACGAAAGTGGTCACCGAGGTCCCCCAAGGTAGTTGCCGGCGCTGGTTTTTTAAAGGAAAGGTAACACTAGACGAAAGCGGTTGCCGAGGTCCCCCAAGGCGGTTGCCGGCGCTGTGTTTGGAAAGGAAATTTTTAAATTCAAAAGGAGGTCTGTTCGCTGAAAGAAAATTTATTTAAATTAATTGTTTAAAGGTGAATGGCCGACATTGGTTTCTTCCTTCAATGACTGGATCGTCGTCGAGAAATTTGTCCCTTGCTTCTTCTTAGCGATGGGACTCTGTCGAGTAAAGCAACGCTTTACTCGAAAATGAAAAGTGTTGGAATTTTACTATCGAGAATTATCGATAAGCAAAATGGAGGACTCAAGATCAAACGAGCCGTAGCCGCGCATGAGTTCCTCTCCGTTCGAGTTTAGGTTCGAAGTGAAGTGTCTCTGTGCTCGCGATCGGGTCTTATATACCCGAGCGCGAGGCCCTTTTTTGTATCGATTGACGCACGAAGTACGTCAAACTTCGCTGTCCTTTATTATCGCTGCCCGGGGTCTGCCGCAACAGCCTATCGAATTCGTGTGCAAAATGTGATGCAACACTACCGGGCAACTCTGGCTATCGACCGTAGCTATTGATCGACTGTACGGTCGGTAATTCGTATGCTAATTTCTCCGCAAAATCTGATAAATGACCGATAATCGGTCTGGTATTTATCGCATGAGTTTTTCCTTCTAAATTATTTATTTTATTTTATAGGTACAGGGGTCGAGGGTTTTATACCGTCTTAATACACAACTTATCCTACGTAGCCGTACGGCACAGAGTCGTGTTGACCCCATCGTCGTCTCTTGACGAGGACGGGTTTACAAGTCTTCGACTCCTGCCGTGTGTGCACCTGATGAAAAGCGTTACGTCGTATGGCGCTGAATTCTACGGTTATACTTGTACCGGGTTCTTCAACTAATTTACAGATCGATTCAAAGTTAATGGTCTGCGCGATTCTATAATTGAGACCGATTCCTTTTAGTTTACACGTCGCGATTTCTGAACCATCGGGCTTTTGTACAATATAACCGTAGAATTTAGGGCCACCCGACACAAAACGCTTGATATAACTACCGACGCCGTATTCATTCAGCTCGTTCGGCATATCACCGAGGAAATTTCCGAGAGGCGGAACATACTCTCCCTCGGTGTCAGAACTCACGTATATACAGGAGTCGGTATCGTAATAAAGTACACGCTTATCTAACTGTTCCAAGAATGAATAAAGTTTTAATCTAGCCTGCGCGGTGGTATAAGCAGCGATTATAACGTTTACATGGGGGTTTACCTCGACACTATCTGATATTTTTTCCCACGACACGTACATTGTGTCGTCATTCACGTGGATGATTTTATAAACAATGCAACTACGATCGGATAAAAGCTCTAACAACCTGTGACGCGTCATGACAACCTCTGTCTTTGGTAGGTTTTCTCGTTGGCCAAACTTACCCCAAAATGAATTTAAACAAAGTTTCGCGACCGATCTTAATCCGGGGTTTACCTCGATACATTCGCGATCTAGCTGCACACCCTCGGCTTCGCGAAAACTGGCAATGTACGCGTCTTGACTCTCGCGAGTTGTGCACTCTGAAGGCCATCCACTAGCCTCTTGCTTTATCTTACGCCAGAGGTTAATATACTGACCAAACAGACCTGCAGTTTGAGTGTTTTTATTGTATTTTTCGAATTCATACTGCCAGATCTCGTGTCCAGCTAATATCGCGTAACCTTTCGCAACAGCCTTCTGGAGCTCGCACGATACCCATGTGCCTTCGAAAGCTCGATCATTTTCATCATCGTGAACGCACGGACCCTGTCGCATCTCTTCGCAGCATTTTCGACATAACGCGAACATCAGGCGATCGTGCATGCGTACGGGAAGCACAGGGTGATAAAGATTTCGAGGAGGTAGCACGGTACATCGAACGAGTCCCTCGACGTTACGCAAATCGTTGTTTGGCCCGACAAGATCGCTGCAAATGTCCGCGGTATACACACGCGGGTGTCCTACGGGAAAATTACCATATTTCGAAATATATGGATACAACGAGCATACATCGATGTAATGGATTTTTTCGCGGCCCTGGGTCTCGTAATAACTACCAGTGTTACCCGTACGCCCCCCAAAAAATGCATCGCGAGGGTTCAGCGGCTTGTTCATGAGAACCGGGTGCCCGTTTACAGTTGTATTTATCAGGGGATTTTCGCTTTTTAGCCGAGCATAATCACACTCCCACATCTCGTGAAGAGTGTAGCCGAGGTCTTTTATACGCTTCGATGTAGTTAGCGTGCGCGTGAATCGATCGTTCAAGGTACATCAATAGAATTCTTCATTTCGTTTAGCCTCGGTGGTATAATACCTATCACAGCCGTGGAAGAAACATCCATGGAACTGTAGCACGTGCTCTACACCGTCATCGGTTACGACAAAACCATCTACGAATGTACCATCGCGTAACTTATGCTCTCGACCTCGGCCTGCGTGTACGATTTGTTTACCGAAACAATGCTCTTCACATAGGAGCCACTCGATAGCGATCTCCGATTGTCTATCGGCCCGACGATATCCGTTTCGCGGTAAGACAGCGATTTTATCTTCAGCTAAAAAGTTTCGCCGGAAAACTTTGTTACATGCAGAGGCGATTGTAACTGCTTCTCTAAACGGACACACTTTCCCGCGCTCTACAAAGATTTTCCGGAATGCAACGCACGCTTTCCTGAGAATACTCACGTCGCTTCGACAATATTCGAGGATCTCCGTTTGAAAATCAAACTCGTAGTCAGCCGCTGACATTCGCGCGTGCCAGTCAATTAATTTTTTCCAATCGGACGGTGACATCGTATCGGGGGAGTAGGTTGCGAGGGGCGGCAATGGTCCCTTATATTTTTGATTTTCTACTCTGTTAAATAAGTGAGGGAAGGTACCCTTAAAAACATTTTCGCCCAAGCCAAATGCTTTCGGGAGCTTACTCAATGACATATGGAAATAATTCAAGCTATCGATGAAACGCAATTTACCGATTTTCATCTCCATGATGCTCGTCCCGTTCGTTATCAATTTAGGCATTTCGTGTTGCTGCTCGACGAGATGCTCGAGGATAAATTGCGCGTCAAAACCTTTAGAGTTATGCACTATGCAAATTATTTGACCAACTTCGCGATCTATCAGTAGGAATTCTAAGAATTCCTCTACGGGTTTTTCTTTAAAAATCTTTTCGTTATCCTCCCCGCACAAACTACACTCCCACGTGTCATCCGGAATTTCTATACACCCGGAGCAGCGCTGCTGACAAACACATAGGTTTGGCTCGTGCAGAATCACTTCATTTACTCCTTCGACTTTGCACTCCTGACGAGTTTCAAAATCGTAGAAGATAAATAAATCCGGTCGCTTCGATGGTTTCGCAGGTTGCAGTGGGGCCATGAAACACTGATGGTTTTCAGGTCTCATCTGCTTGCACGTTTTGCAGTAGAATCGATCACACTCGTGTGTCGCACTGTCTTTTTTGTACACCTGTCTCAAACAATCTTTACACGTCTGAAGCATATCGCACAAACGTGTTTGAGCGCCGTGTGACCCAACCTCCCCGTGCCGGGCAAGGCACTCATCACCGCGAAAAAAACACTTACACGTTTCGCAACGGATTTTTTCCGCGTTGGGATCACACGGTGGACTACCCTTGCAGTACGGACACTTTTCGGCACACCGATGCGCTGTTACCCTACTGTACGCTTTGCCGCACGGGACACAGAAAAAACTAAAATCCGCCGCGTGGGCGAGTTTCAAAATCAAATCATAGTGCTGACGCTGCTGGTCGTACAACACGTAGATATTGTAAACGACTTCGGGAACATAACCTAATACTGTATCCGTACCGTTAAAAAAGGGTGGCGGACTACTGCCAAAGTTCTCGCGATCGAACGCTATTAACGCGATACCTTCGAGTGCGAGCACCTCCTGGAAAGCGGTTAACTCCGCGTAACCGCACCCGTCGTCCGGAATCTCTACTCCGGCTGCAGCGGTCAGAGCTACGGCTAGCTCTTTCTGCCGCGACGAACGGTTTCGGTGGACATTATCCCACTCCCTTTGAAGCTCACCTTCGCGGATGTGGCCTCGTTTCGCGTACACTCTACCGGCTACAATCGCCCGGGAAGACAGAGGTTGTCGACGTTTTGGATATGGAGAATGGAGTTCTTCTAGAAATCTCCTCCTATTGGTTTTTTGGGCCTTCCCGCGCCCACTGGCATAGAAATTACGTTGCTCACGATCGTAAATGCATCATCGATACAAAAACCCGCCGAGCTCTGGGCCACACTACTGATCATCTTAAAGAGCTGATCGAAATTAAAATCGGCTATGGGGCGGTATGACATACCCGCGGGACCCCGTGTAAACGCTGTACTACGAAACTTTATACCTATCATGTCGCGTGGTTCACTGCCGCTCACCAGAAGGGTGTGAATTTTGCATAACGCGGCCTCCAACCACTCGACAACATTCGCATCTATAGGCGGCTCGCGGATTTTGAAATTAATTGTCGAACCCATACTCTTAAATTTATCGAACCACCGACGGTACTCCACGCGGTGAATAATATTAGACTCACCGGACTGATCTAGATCGGGCTGCTGCTGCTGCACGTCCTGCTCCTGAGCGTCCGGCAGTTGTGGTTCCGGTGACTGCGGCTGCGCCAGCGAGCGACCCTCCATAATCCGATCGATCAGTATACCGGCTCTCGGGGGTTGCGACGACGGGATGAAATCCTCGTCGTCGTCATCGCTTTCTGCCACAATCATGCTGTGGTGTGGCGTATCGCTTTTGATTTGCGACGACGGATTATAGTCGTCGTCATCGTCGCTATCCGCCACAACCATGTCCCGCGCTTCTAGGGGGCTTCCACTCCGCCACCCACTTGCGATGACGTCACTAGCGGCTGCGCGTCCAGCCCAGAAGCGCCCCCGTCACGCAGGACTTCTTCAGCGTCGGCTATCGACATATCTAGCGTCGAGTTGAGGAGCTCCGAAAAACGTGCGGATGCTGGAAGTAAAAGAAAAACGGTTACATTGTTATATATATAAATATATATGAATTTTTAAACAAAATTCTTACCTTGACTTTCACTCGTAGCAAAATGGCTGACATCGGAGTTCAGCGGTGTTGGAGGCTCGTCTTGGGTATTACCCCACAGACTCGCATTTATCTCCGCAACCGCCTTTGCCGTGTTGGCGCGGGATAAATCGGCCGCGACTCTGACCGCCTCCGCGGCCACTTCCGCAGCCTTCTCGGCTGCCTTCCGCGCGCGCTCAGCCTCTACGGCGAGTTGCTGCGAGACTATTAAGGCTCTTTGAGCCGCTGCAATTAGAAAACAACAAAATTTTTAAATTTTTAAATTTTCAAATTTTTAAATTTTCAAATTTTAATTTTTTAACTTTTATAAATTTTTCCCAAAAATAATAACACTTACCAAGTTGACCGAGCTCTTCTCGAAGAGCATCGGCATCCCGCAACGAAATATGTCGGGAACTCCCGACCACGTCGCACACTGTTCTCACCGCGTCATAATGTCCGCGAAATACACCGGCGCGGTACAACTTCACGGTAGCATTCGCAGTCAGATGCTCAAGAAGTTTCTTGAGCCTCTTGATCAATGCCGCCCCGCCAATCGATTTTATCGATCGCGGTCTTGATTTCGCCAGTAAATGCTCGAGCGCCACTGACGGCTCCTCAGACATCGCGTCCACAACTTTTCGAATCATACCGCACACGGCCATATCGCTTTTCGTCGTGAATTCGCCTAATTTCAGCATTTTGTAAATATCCCTTCAAAACTTCACTTCACTTTAAAAATTTTCAACGTGTGTTGAAAAAATTAACTCTGCACGAAACTAGCAAGTTACACACAGCTGTATCACCGAACAGAATTTAACAAATGCACCGGTCAACGATAGCGACTTGCACTTGGCAGTTCTGACGAGACAATGTAAATTTCTTGGTGAAAATACTTAAAGCTGCAGTTTTACTCCCTCATCCCCTCCTACGAGTATACATTGTCTCGAAGATGACTATTGGCTCATTACAGAGCATCCTTTTCTAGTTTTTTGGAAGCGACCCCCTATGGACCACTTAACATTCCTCTACCATAAAAATAAGTGCTAGGATATAGCAAGTGATAAGCGCCTCGTCTCACGAGGTACAACCCTGTAAGTAGTCGCTGCTCGAGCGATGTTATCAATATTTTATCACTGCTAAGAACCGTTGCTATTTTTCATTTATTTTTCTCGGTGACGACTTACCCGAGGACCTTTGGTCACCGGATATTGTGGCCGTCTTATGCTATCTATCTATTTTTTTTTTTTTTTTTTGAAAAAATGGGGTGTTATGGAGGTGGTGCTAATAAGGCTGCACTAGCGACATTTGGTACGTCGGCGCTATGTGGGTGGTTTTGTAGTTCTGTTTAGGCCCCAAATCACAACGCTCACCCTCGTACGTGGCGTAACAGTGTACCTGGAGGCGTGCCCTCACCCCTTCTCCTCCGAAAAATTGCATTCACGCCTGGCTCACTTTGCGCGACGCTATTACGTCTCAGAGTCTCGAAGAAGACGGTTCACTTACTCTCCAGCATCTTCCAAAACATAGTGCAAGATGGAAAATTTTGCCGCCGTTGTGAATAATATTCAGATCCCAAAGCGTACACGCGAGGGAGAAGATCATCTAGCTGAATCAATAATCGCGTGGTGCCCACTGAACACAGCTATGCTATTAGCTACAACGTACAACTTAAATACCTCTTGTACTAAAATGGTTACAAGTCTCGAGCTTGTAAACGGTCAAGACTTCGAGGTGGCCATAAAGCTCTCTGGCCGCTACAGTGCTGGACTTTCCTTGACCGAGGGTGGGTGGCAAGAGTTTTGCTCGCAGGAGACAGTAATTACAAGCTGGTTCCACGGGCATCAAGCAATCATAAACGATACTCCACCGGCTATACACTGGGTCGGTCGCCAGAAGATCAATTTTACAACGGCTTACAACGAAAAAGCCATCGTCCTAGCGCTCAAGGACCATAAAGACCACAATCAGCTGAAAAAGGCGAAGAAAACGTTTTCGCTTGACATCGTCATGCAGAAAACGACGTACGAAGGATTACTGGCACTCATTCCGTGCATCAGCAATAAGATCAATATACTTCGCGAGAATCTCGAACTCATTAAAAATCTTAAGGATATAATCATAGAAAGAATCAGTGTGGAAACTGCTCTAGAAAACAGGCCCATACTCCGGAGGGGCCAAGTCACCGCATCGCAGAAAAGTGCGAATCAATAGTCGCGTAATCGTATACATATCCTTTTGCTGATATGGATATGCTATCAACAGACATCAGACCATGCGTATTTAGCAGTAACTCTACCGATTGGTAGTCAATTACGTCGATCCAGTCTTATTAATTATATCGTTTCTCATTGTATTCATTATTATAAGTAGATTTAAGATTATTTCTCGTCGTTCTTCACAAGTGAAGACCGACGAGAACCACCACCACCACCACTTTATCACGACCACGACCACTTTATCTTCTATAAAGTGCGAGTACGAGCGCGCAGTGACAGTTCAGAGGGTTATCCGATACTGTGCGGCTGCTTGTGACAAGTATACTATCAACGGGACTCGTGCAAAGGGTCAGCCTAAGTAGTATATCTTAGCTATAGTCGGACTATAGTCCGAGCTACATTTACTGAACTCTGTAAGATTCAATAGTGCATCTTCGCACATTTAATAAAGGGACAATATTATTCGCCACCTCTCTCGTGTGTTTCCTACTCTCGCTTGGGTTCCAACCCTTAACCGGTACTTCCTAAAATTTATTAAGGGATTCAATTCCTCGCGTCGGGGCTCGGCTTAGCTACCCGAGAATCGGCGGTATAACATTGGTGGCAGCGGTGGGATACCGGGAGTGAGTGAAAGGAACCAGAGTGTGGCAAAAGTGTATCACAAAAGTGAATACACCAATACAGACGTGAAAACCGTCACCAGGGGATCGACGGGATAATCAGCCGCGAGGGGGAACTGTAGACCTCCTCAAGATCGTCACCCAGCAGAGGGACGTGGAGCAGTATCGAAGAGGGAGCCGAGAGGATTTTGCACGACACAAAGGCGACCTGTAGAATGGCCATAGGCACACTGTAAGTGCAAGTTGAGAATTTGGTAAACGAGACTAACACCTACGGGGGCAATATAAACTAGTACGCGCGTTACTAACCCCGTCAGGGTGAAATAAGGGGCTAGAATTCGAAGTAGAAGCGACATGAGTGACGGGGAAGTTCCGGAGCATCAGCCGGCGGGGCCATGCGTTATTGAGAACGACGGTTATCCGATCGATTATTGACATAAATGCGTTTTCGTAATTTACGAAAATCGAGCTGCGCAAGCAAGATCAAAGATCGTCTCGTGGGAACTGTGCGAGCTGTTGCACGCGATGTATAACTGAAAATAATCAGAAAGAGAGAGTTAGCAATTATTCGTAAATTACATGTGAATGGAAATATACTTACCTTTTACGACTCAGGCAACGATCCCTCGTTGTCCTCTGCGAAGGTCCTTCGGCGTCGATCCCCGACATCCATTGGCGATGATCTACCGTTAATGTTCGTTGTCGTCCCTCGTCGAGCCTCGGAAGCGACTTTCCGTCGTGGTAACCTATTTTCGTCTATTTTCGTATGACTTCCCTCGTCGTCGATACTTCTGCGTCACCTGAAACAGAAAAAAGAGAAAAATAAATACAAAAATATAAATGAATTAAAACATTGAACCTGTACTTACCTCGCCCACGAAGAGTCGCTGCGTTGACCGATCTCTGGCGTACCCCGGCGTATCCTTCGCCAGATCGTCCGCTTCGGCTGAAAGACGCCACCCGCACTGAACATTCCGACGCGCAAGGCGATAAAGATTCGGCGTACTCTCGCGATTCCGCGTGGAAACCGTCCGATCGATGGTACTGCGGAAAAACCCGCGATTCGCGATTTCACACGATTTGACGCGATTTTTCGCGTCATTCTGGACACTTCTTCGTCGTTCGTGAAACATAACACACAGCTAACAAGATAATACTTTGAACTTGGAAACCGTTATTTTTCGTCGTTCATTTATATAGTGACAATCAAAAAACTCTTGAACATAGTGTATTTCGATTGTTTGAATAAATGCGTTTAACGTTCTAGCGACTAAAAAATTGCACTTATAAAATTTTCTTGTCAATTTTCCTATCTTTATGTATCTTATTGTCAACTCTGTCGGTGGTTTGGCCAGTCTTACTCCGTAAGACCGACCCGAACATAAATTTTGATCCTCAATGGCACCCGAAAAAAAACCTTCGAAATGGCGATCGGATAGAGATTAAACCAGCATTGTCATATCTTACCATCATAAGCTCGCGATAGTCGATCGCGCAATGCGAAGCTATAAAACAAATATTCGATTAAATTTAGACCGATGAAATCAACTCCGAGCCAGCGTTCAGTGACATCGGATCAGTCATCCCGTTCCGATAGTCGAAGCGGAATCATCGTTTTCATCTGGTTTTTCTTTGAATCTATGCGAAACCCGTGCCATAAGCTCGCGATAGTCGATCGCGCAATGCGAAGCTATAAAATGATTATTCGATTAAATTTAGACCGATGAAATCAACTCCGAGGGAGGGTTCATTGACATCGGATCGGACATCCCGTTCCGATAGTCGAAGCGGAATCATCGTTTTCATCTGGTTTTTCTTTGAATCTATGGAAAACCCGTGTCATAAGCTCGCGGCAGTCGATCGCGCAATGCGAAGCTATAAAACAAATATTCGATAAAATTTAGACCGATGAAATCAACTCCGAGCCAGCGTTCTGTGACATCGGATCAGTCATCCCGTTCCGATAGTCGAAGCGGAATCATCGTTTTCATCTGGTTTTTCTTTGAATCTATGCAAAACCCGTGCCATAAACTCGCGATAGTCGATCGCGCAATGCGAAGCTATAAAATGATTATTCGATTAAATTTAGACCGATGAAATCAACTCCGAGGGAGGGTTCAGTGACATCGGATCGGACATCCCGTTCCGATAGTCGAAGCGGCATCATCGTTTTCATCTGGTTTTTCTTTGAATCTATGCAAAACCCGTGCCATAAACTCGCGACAGTCGATCGCGCATTGCAAAACTATAAAATGATTCTTGAAATCTACGAAGAGGTCGACCTGGACTTCGAGAACTATGAAGAGTTCGACCAGGACTACCTAAACTATGAAGAGTTCTATCTGGACTGCCGGATCTGCGAAAAGGTCGACCTGGTCTACCGGAAATACGAAGAACTACGGAGCCGAAGTCACACGATGTCGAGGAATTCCTAGGGTGACCTGGACACCGCGGGCATTGACGTGCATTGACGCGATCCTCTGGAGAAGCTTTTTTATGTTCCGGACAACTAATAACTACGGTGCCAAAGTCACTCGATGTCGCGGAATCATTTAAGGTGACCTGGACATCGCGGGCAATGACGTGCTTTGGCGCGATACTCCGGAGAAGCTTTTTCATGTACCGAACAACTAAAAACTACGGAGCTAAAGTCACACGATGTCGAGGAATCATTAGGGTGACCTGGACATCGCGGGCATTGACGTGCTTTGACGCGATCCTCTGGAGAAGCTTTTTCATGTGCCAGACAACTAATAACTGCGGTGCCAAAGTCACTCGATGTCGCGGAATCATTTAAGGTGACCTGGACATGGCGGGTATTGACGTGCTTTGACGCGAGACTCTGGAGAAGCTTTTTCATGTGCCGGACAACTAATAACTACGGTGCCAAAGTCACTCGATGTCGCGTAATCATTTAAGGTGACCAGGACATCGCGGGCGATGACGTGCTTTGGCGCAATGCTCCGGAGAAGCTTTTTCATGTGCCGAAACACAAAAAACTACGGAGCCAAAGTCACATGATGTCACGGAATCACCTAGGGTGACCTGGACTCCGCTAATTTCGAAATTCTAATTAAGAGAAACATTTATATTAATTCAATTTTTATTCTGAAACATATTATATATTACATTTAATCTCTTGATTTAAAATTGCGGTGGGCTAACCCCAATAAAAAATATTTCATCATGGCGGGCCATTAGCAAACTTAGTTCACATCACCGCAGCAATGTCAAACGTAAGTTTGTTAGGTTCTGTCGTTCAGCCTTCAAAGATGCTGCGTTGCGACACATCGATGTGTAACTCGCTCGCCACCAGAACTCCACCAGACAACAAAAAACTATCAATTCCCGCGGGAACTGTCAAAACAGGCATTAATGAACGGCTTTTCGAATAGAAAAACGAACAACAAAAGGCTTTTGAGGAGTTACGCGACAAATTATGCGAAGAACCTATACTGCAATATCCGGACTATACGAAGCCATTTATTATCACGACCGATGCATCAGACTACGCACTTGGCGCCGTCCTTAGCCAAGGCGAGGTGGGCAAAGATCTTCCCGTAGCGTGCCTCTCGAAAACTCTCTCCGACACTCAGACTCGCTACGATGCGACGAAAAAAGAAATGCTCGCGATTATCTACGCATTAGAACAATTCCGATCTTACATTTATGGAAGGAAATTCACACTCGTCACCGACAATAAACAACTCACCTGGATAAAAAGGCTGACCGATCCAACTTCACAGTTGCGACGATGGGCCGAAATCCTCGATGGATGTGACTACGAAATTAGACACAAACCGGGGAGGTCGAACACAAACGCAGATGCTCTTTCACGTAACCCGGTGGAAGAAACACCGATACCTTCCGCCATAGTTCGCCCATTGAACGCAAGAAAAAGAGCGCGCGTTCACTCCGAAGACGAAGCATTGCCGCAGGAAACGAAACGGAAAACAACGTCGCCGGACACTGTCGTCACCCACGGAAAACCCGCCATGATTCAAGACAAACACATGGATTATTGGTCCAGTTCGGATTGGGAACCTTCCTCCCCCGACGAAGACGAAACCGAAGAGACACAAGTGAATAAACGAACATACGCTAGACGCTTTAAAAACCCCATACCGTGCGGTGATAAAGGACCCACGAAGAGAAATCCTAAAAGAAACTACGAATCATCGGACTCGCAGGAACGAAACGAAAAACCCAAAACACGGAAAAAACGAAAAGAAACGACTCAGCGGGTCGATGACGATCTTTGGTGGGACAGCGAAGGAACGGAATGGGACGCTCCTAACTCCAGCTATATACAACCATCGCTAGATGAAGGAGAAACGACAAGCGATCCCGATGAACTTCAATCGACTATCCCGAAACCAGCAGACGGGCAATCAGAAGAACAGCAGAGTCCTCCAGCTTCCCCGCAAGAGACGAACAGTTATTTACAAACAACCGGGGAGGAGGAACAACGAGTTGCTGGACCCATTGGCTCGGTATACGAACCATCAGAACAACCATCACTATCCGATTCAGAGCTCGACTCGGGAGACACGTCGAGAAGAGACGAGCAACAGCGAACAACGATCGATTCGCGAAATTTCACTCCCGATCTTCCGACAACGAGAGAGGATGGCAATGTACCCAGCCCCGAACCGGAACCACCAGAAAAAATGAACTCACCGGACGAGCACGACGAGGATAACCCCGTCGAAATTATCAACGAAAACATAGGCCACGAGCGAGCATGCGTCGCATACTGGCTTTCATCGGATAAAGAGATAGTGTCGCAAGCTACCAGAACCCTCATTGAAAAGCAACAATTGGATTGGAAAGAAATTCGCGACGAAGAAGTAGCAACAGGGGAAGTGATTGTTACGTCCCGATTAGCTATTTTCACTCTATCTCGGTCAAGAAGGGTAGAGGACCCTTCCTTTACACGTTTGTCAGATATGACGCTTTATCGGGAATTTTGCCCCGTTTTGACCCTAACCTTTCGGAAATAAACTCGGGATAGGGCGTCGAGTGCATACGGCGAATTGTATTACCCAATGCGATGAAGAGAGCCTTTTATTACCGGTTAATTTACTCGTAAACTCCCCAACTAGTTATTTCTCACTCTCGCTTTCTCTCTCTCTACTCCGGACACTCTACTCACGTGATAATCTCTTTCTTTCTCTTTCTAATCTACCCCTGTCTCAAACTTCACGCGCGACCAATGGCCGTGCGTGCACAATATCTACCTCTCTCTCCCTACACTGAACTTTTCTCACTTGTCGTTGGTTTAAGATGATTCAAATGGCATTAACAATTAAAGACTTCGATGTTGAGTGAAATTGAAGATATTGAATGAGATTAAGGAAATGCAGAAAAAAATCGAGGGACTAATCGTCCGGAAATTTTTAATGGGTATAAACACCCTCAACTTACCATAGGAGGTTGATAGATCGGTTTCAAAAATATAGGTGTGGACTGACGTTCGGGTGGAAATGTGCGTTGTTGAATGCGAATGTTGATTGAAAAGTTCTAGCGATAAAGATGAACTCCAAACGAATAAACGAAGCAACTCCAATATTTGTTAACAATATGCTCTTTTTCTTTTTATTAAATTGCAATGAAACTTGGTAACAGATACTTTAAAAAGATTTAAATTTACAATCGTTGAGTATCTTTGCTCGATAACTCTTCAATTTTTCTAGATGCAAAAGTTAATTTCGTATTATATTCGAACAGATGGTTCTTCAAAGTTTTTAGTTCTCCTGATGAAAGGTGACAAGACTGTCGGTTGATTCTCTCGGTTAAAGGTCCGTCGATGGAGTGATTTAATTCCGTTATCGTGCTGTCCAAGTTGACGATAGAAGGCGGGGAGGGTAGTTGATAAGACCCTGTGGCTCATCATTGGTGCAGGTTTCTCCTTTGCGTTATTGTCGCACCTCGTCATTTGACACCTTTGATGTATTTCCCCCACTCCTTCTTCGGCTATTAATGTTCTGCTATGGATTTGTTAATTATTTTTCTGATTAAACAATGTTGTCAAATTTCTTAATCTTCCTTTCTTCGATTTTCTTTACGGGTTCTTGAGTTTTCTGTAGGAATTTAAATGGTAAATTTACGTTGATTTTTACCCGTTTCATCATTTCTAGTTTAATAATCTTTTTGATTTCTCCCTGTATGTTTATTTTGACAATTTTACTTCTCGTTTTCAATACTTTTATATCCCACTTTTTTAATCTGTTTTACCCTTTGTTCATTTACTATTAACGTATTTCTTTTGATGATTAACTTTTGTTTAACTCATTTCCATGCGTTTTCCCGCTTATTTCACCATTCTCCGCCTTTCTCAGTCTTTAAACCCATTCATCGATATCGATACATTTGCTGTCCGTGAGGTGCTGCTCTCAATACCGCCGACGGGCGATCCAGGCGTTACTCGCCTCGCGCTACGCGCCGTTCGAGCGGGAGCTGCACCGACGCATGTATTTGCGTGTTATACATAACACGCGAAAACCCTCCTTATCTCCTTATCTCCTCATTCTCAAGTTTCTCTATATTGAATTTTTTTTCCTTTCTTTTTCCTGTCTACCTGATTGTAACTATACTTCTGTTCTTTATTCCGATATTTCCGTTGTCTATATTCCTGGAACTCTGTTATTAACTTTTTTCCTTATTTATTATTCCCGTACTCTCTTTACTTATTCTATATCTGATTTTTCTCCTACTGTCTCATTATTATAAATGATGATTATCTAACTATTGAAATTATTCCCTCATTGGTGAATATTAATTGATCCAATTTTATAGATTTTTACGGGACGTAACATGATCATGCGAAAAAAAGGGGTTTTAACTCTTTTGGGCTCGTGAATGGTACCACTTTCTCTAGACCTCTCGATCCCGACGACATGACCCCGTGTTTGGAAAAACTTAGAGAACTGATGAGGCGACACGATGTCAAAATCCTCCGTATCTCTTTCGACAACGAGTCGTTCAACCACCTCGAATGCAGATGGCTAGTAGAACCGACGCACCGAAGCGAAAATCTACATTTGCAACAAATTTATAATCGTACTGTCGGTGGCCATGAAGGCATGACAAAAACTTGGCAATTAATCACCCAACGATATTATTGGAGAACAATAAAAAAGGATGTCGAACGTTTCGTCAGACACTGTTGGAATTGCCAGCAACGCAAATTGGTACGCGTAAAACATTGCGAACCCATGGTTATCACCGACACACCGACAGACGCCTTCGAAAAATTATCGATCGATATCTACGGTCCCTTACCGATCACAGCATCAGGTAATAAAAATATACTTACGATTCAAGACAATTAAACGAAATATTCGGTGGCAATACCTATGGGTAACACAACCGCGAAAGACGTTGCTACGGCTCTCGCAATGAAATTTATTTGTATATACGGAGCGCCAAAAATCATCGTCTCCGATAGAGGAAAGAATTTCGTAAGTGAAATTTTCCTAGAATTCACAAAAATATTCCAAGTAAAACATTACACGACGACTGCCTATCACCCGCAATCCAACGGTTCGATCGAACGAAGCCACCATGTGCTCACCGAGCATTTGAAACAACACATCGAAAATCGCGGTAATTGGGACTACCGGGTCCCTTCAGCAATGTTCGCGTACAATATAAGTATTCACGAAGGCACTAAATACGCAACGTTCGAACTCGTGTTCGGAAAAATCGCGAGAATCCCGTCCCAATTCGATTACACACCAAAAGGATTGGCAAACGATCGAAATCTCGACGGATACTTCACCGACTTGGTCTCAAAAATGAGGCTAGATAGAGAAACGGTTCGCGCGAACCTAATAAAAGCAAAAGAGCGCTCGAAAAACTATTACGACCGGAGAGTGAAAGAACACACTCAATAAAGCGGAGATTACGTATGGCTCGAGAAGCCGGTAAAGACAGGGAAATTCGACGTAGAATACATCGGCCCGTACCGCATTACGGAGGTAATGCCGAAAAACAACGTCGAACTGGTGTTACCACGAGAAGAAACCGAACGAGAAGGCAGAATACATGTAGTTCACGTCGATAAAGTTAAAAAATACTACGCATAAAAAAAAAATTTACTTTCCCAATACTTAAATCTTTCACAACAAAAAAAAATATATATACATGCACATACATAATAATAATATGCTAAATAATTAAACAATAACAACAGGATATAGGAAGGAAACAATTAACAGTCATCTTACGAGCACCTGTCTCCCTCCGATAACAGGGGAGGCAGCAATGAACTCCGCTCAAAACAACAGCTGAGCGAGTACTATGCCTCAGCCGTATCAATGAACGACCTCGCAGTGGTGGCCATTACAGTAGGCCCTTGTCGCATACGGCTCTCTCCTTCACTCGCTACGACCTCTCACTCTAATCAGAGATAAGACTCGTCGAGCGAAGTCGCCAGCAGGAACGGGCAAGGCAACTGCGATGCGCTACTACGCTACTATAAGCGCACCACTATAGGTGAGACGGCATCCAGCAGGTCGCCGCCAAAACCGCCGCATCAGCACATTCCGCGACTCGCGAGATGCTGCTGCACCACACGTACAGGCGGAGTAGAAAATAAAAGTACTACTATGCCACACGTAAAGGCGGCATAGAAAATTAAAACTAATAAGTAATGATATGAAATCCCCCCCTGCCAATCTCTGAATTTTCAGGAATTTACAGCTATAATCTAAATTTTCTCTAAAAATAAAATTTTCAACTTTTCTTAGGAAATAAAAATTTTCAATTTTTTTTTTCTTTCTTTTTCTTTCTCTCTTTAAAAGTAAACATTTTCAACCTTCTCTTTAACAATAAAACCTTTCAATTATTTTTTTTTTTTCTTTCGTTTCTTTACAAACAGGATGTTCAGTTTTCTTCAGAAATAAATTTTTTTTTATCTTTTTCTTTGAAAATAAATTTTCAATTTTTAATCTTTCTCTTTAAAAACAAACTTTGCAGTTTTTTTTACTCTTCCTCTCTTTCTTTTCGCTCTCCCGCGTAGGCAATTCGGGCGGCAAGCATCCTTCGTAGCTTTGGTGCACTTGCAATTACGTTGCAAGGGGGAGGGGGGAGGCCTCCTCGCGATAGTAGAAAAAAGGGGAAATAGGCGAAAGAATTAGGAAAAACCTTTTCTTTATTTAGAACACAAGAAAATTACTCTTGGGCTCCAAAAAACCACCATACAACTCCATATAAAATAAAATCTTTTGCACAATCTTAAAACACTTCGAAAAATTCTTTCTCATTCGATTCACCAGAGATGTGAAAACAGGCACCCCCAAGCAACCAGGCACCGAAGTCCAGGCGGCACCCGTGAATTAACACGCCATCGCGTAGGAAGATATGCGCTTCAGCAAATAACCGGTGGACGCCCAAATCTTCGTCCATCCACGGATCGGCTGCTTCCAGGGATTGCCGATGTTCGAGGCGAACGGCGCGCACCCGCGTGCCAAAACCCCAGTGCCATTGCTGAAAAAAAAAGGGAGAAAAAGAATAGTAAATAAAAAAAAGGGACGACCCGAATGAATAAAGGCAAGAATAACCCACCAAAAGACACTTACCGAAATAACGTGTTTAACGAGCTGCATTCTCTCTGCGTTCATATCGAGCGTTGCGTTGCGTTGCTTGAAACAGCCAGTGGCACGGTCAGTCCAGAGATGAGGAGACGATCCGTCGCTCAACCACTCTAACCTGTGATAAACGGGTCAGAAAAGCAACGTCAACAAAATCCCACGAGCATGCAAACAAACACAAAGTAACAATGCATAGACAAATAAAATACTTACACTGAGATCCATCATGAAACACCGTCACCCGACACATCCCCAACACTCGTTCTTATACCACATTCGCTCATTGCAGGTTTGGTATGGGGGACGGACAATACGCGATAATGTCCATACCAGGGAACCCTGGGATCTATTCAGACCAGTGGGGAACTCTAAGTACTTATCAGACGGCGTGGAATCGCGTTACACACGTCGACCTGACAAAACTCTTACGGCGAAGCGCACTACACACCGTGGATTGGCAAAATCTCGCGAGCGAATGCCGCCGCCTGCAAAACTCATGCTCGGCAAATGCTCAACTCGAAGGGATAGAATCGACGCTAAAAGCGATAAGCAGAGACCAACTCGAAATCGAGGATCTCACACAAGACTATCAGGACCAACACGTAGAAAGGAAAATCGAGCTCCGCTGGGATTCATTGGAACCATTAGCCGCGCACTTTTCGGAACTCCGTACACGCGATACAATATAACAAAAAATTAAATGATGCTGTGGCGGCTCTCGAACACAGTGTCACAGAATGCGAATTAGACACCACAATACTCACGGACGCCATCCTATTCGCGAAACAGGGACAGTTGCATCCCCGGCTCTTATCACCGCACCGGATTATACACGGCGCAAAGGCAATTCAACAAGCGCAACCGAACTCGGAATTCCCGGTACCTTTGGAGCCAAAATTCGCGTCGGAATTACTAAAATTATCGAAAATCACCATTTATCACGCAAAAGGAAAACTCATCGACATAATCTCGGTACCACTGCTAGAATTAAAATTTTATACGCTGTACAAAAATATCCCACTGCCGGTGCACCAATATTCGAACACTAAGGGCGCTAATTTCGCCTACATCAAACCTCGATCGGCATTTTCCGCGATTTCCGACAACCTAGATTCGTACTTCCGTTTGGATAACAGTGACCTCAGGGAGTGCAAAAATTCGGCCGATCAGTATATTTGCAAAAATATCAACGTCTTGTATCGGGTAGACGGCCATAGCGATTGCGAGGTGAAACTCATCGCGGAACCACGATTCGTAGATTTCGCATCTTGCGACATTCGCGTTAAATTTAGCGCTCGAACGCATTGGTCGAGGATACACTCCACAAACCAATGGATTTTCTCATGTCCAAGCGCCGAAACGGTCCACATCAAATGCGAAAATCACGTGCCAAGGTCGATAACGATAAACGGGACCGGCATATTACGCCTACAGTCGCGTTGCGAAGCAAGGACCAGCGCTGCCATAATAACAGCTACCGAGGTAATAACGACCTCCGCCTTTGAGGAATTTTTCCCGAGAGCGACGCTGAACATTACCGCTCTATACGCAAAATCCGTGGATACCTCCGCACTCGATCCGAACGATGCAATAAACCTCGCCGAACTACTATCCGAATCCGACTCTCCAACTCCTGTCGACTCTGATAAAACCCACGATTCCAATCTCACCGACGGAAGTGTCGAGTTCCAAGCCATCATAAATCGTGCCAACGAACTGATAAAACATAAACATGTAAACGGGAGAGTTCAAAGACTAGAAACGGTCGCGGGATACTCAGGCATCGGGCTAGGATCACTAATAATCTTCCTGTGGATAGCCTGGAAGTTTTCTTTCTTTTCCAAGGTCAGCCGCTTAATAGGACTGTGTAAGCGCAACAAAAATACGCGTAAATCTAGACGAAATTCGCACAGCCTCGAACGACCGACAATAGAGATTGCCGAGATAAGAGAACCTCCGCCACTCCCCCTGACTACGCCCTGTGTCACGGCGACCTACAACACACCAGCCCGGAGTATGCAACGCGTTGTCGGTCGACCGCTGAGCGATGACTCATATCGAACGGCACGCGGCCTTCTCCAGCCTCTGCCTCCGGGTCGAATAATACAACAGACGCAGCTGCCGAACTCGCATGGGTTCGATGCGGTCACATACTGACCAGCCGCAATAAATATAAGCTAATCACACTAGCTCGATTCACCCCTAAAAATCCCCGGACACAAGGTAAAAATACGGATAACGATATCATTTGTAACGTTTCGCCTTTTAGCCGATCTGCTTCTTCGGCTTCTGGCGGACGTTGAGGTTCGGGTCGAGCAAATAATCTTAACGATATGGTAAATTAGGTAAAAACACTTATTTATTCAACAACAGTATATGAGCAATTACAAGTGAGCTTATCACGATTTCGCCCAGTATTGTGGATTGGTTTCCAATTCTAATCACTCCAGATCCCGTGCACTGTTCCGATCCATTGATCCATGTTCGAGGCTTCGATCTTCCGTTCAATCACGTTCGCTGTCGTTTCTCTAATCCGCGGAAGCTAATCTCACAGGCACGTATGGTCCTCGTCCACAAGGCCGGTTCCTCGAAAGTACAAAGGCTTCCGCGAGATCGGGATTTAGACAACGTCACCGAAGTCCAATCGCTACGCGCTTCCGGCTAAGTCTTCGGGTTAAAGTGCCCTGAACACGTTCTACTGACTCTACTCGCGAGCTACGGGAAGGTTCTTCGAGAGTTTGATTGCCTTCGTCGCCGTTGGCATCAAACCTCGGTAAGGAAGATGAGGAGAGTACACGAGAAATTGACGTCCCCGAAGAATTCGTCAGACCCACAGGAACACGAGTTTAAGTATGGTACATGAGGGACTAACGTCACCGTAAGTCCCATCAGACCGACAGATTACACATTTTTATAAATGGTACACGAGAAACCAACGTCACCGAAAGTTTCGTCAGACCAGGGAGTTACACTTGTACGTACCACCGGTATCCTCTTCTTCTTGACTATCCTCGTTTTCTATCCTTGTTCTGCCACGTCTGCTTCTTGATATTATTTTTTGATACCTTCGTCGTCTCGGCTGGCCTGAGAGTAGGTAATGTACCTATACGGATTTTTTCAAGATGGCGGCGGTTGGTGGTGGGGACTGTTGCCAGCCTCTGCTGGGTGTGTGTGTGAGTTACCCCCACCACACCGCGCCGTCGGGGGCCCTGGATGCCCCGAGGTAGGCTAGGGTGACCGGGGGGGCGAGATGTTGCTTCGTCGGCTGCCAGGTCCCAACCACCCGCCCTTACTCGAGCACTTGACTAGCTTGACCAAGTGTGGTATGGTGGGAGGCGTGAGTGTAGGGCGGGAGAGAGTGAAGGGGAACGTGTGGGGATGCGCGCCTGGAGCGCCAGCGCCGGATCAGCGTACTATGCCGTGTTATCGTTGAAGGCCAACGGGGCGGCTGTTGGCGAGCGGCTCGCGGGAGGGGGTATGATGATGATGATGATGCGCCGAAGGCCAGCACTGCGACACGGTAGAGCACAGGTTCGAGCCTCATTTTCGACAATATTTTTTTTTCTGTCCCAGGTCAGTATTATGACGCACAAGAATATGTATAGGCTAGATTGGCCTTGCGGTTAAGGCGATGGCATAAAGCGCCGTCTTTCCCCGAGGGGGAGTATGGTTCGAATCCCCCGTCTAGCATTTTTTTTATTTTTTTTTATTATTTCAGCCGAAAGTAAAAAAAATAAAATAAGTGAAAATAAAAACGTGGAAGGTAAGTGAGAGAGTAGAAATAGTTTTCATATTTTATTTTAAATTCTTATATCCATTGTGTACATATGTATATAAATTATGGTGAAAATTATTGAGACTAGTTTTACAATTACATTTTTCTAAGACTGATGTTGCGGTTCTACCGCCACTGTTTCTTCTTCCATGCGATTCATCACTTTACAAAAAATGTATTCATGGTGAAGACATAGTAACTCCGCAGCAATTAAATATCGTTTTCCATCCACATCGCCGTACACAACTTGAATAGTGTCCAACCCGCTGGCTAAAACTTTTTTTTTTATATAAAGTCCATGGTAACCGCTCTCTGTAGGGCCTATAGTATTAGCCTGTGTAAGTTGCGCACAGATTTTCACGATCAGCGTATCGCGAACCTCTCTCACAAGTTGTAATTCGTCCAAAAGCAGTAGGATCCTGTGATTAATGCAGGGGCTCAGCAGCTTTATACCGTCAAATGTTTTCCGTTGCATGATGACTTCAGGTGAGAAAAGTTTTCTTGAGACTTTTTTCGCTGGTTCACCACTCTCCTTAAGACTCAGGATAATGGCTTTCTCATGATAAGCCGTTGTGACACGCACGGATAGACGCCCAGCTGTTTGTATATGCGCGGAGTCGTATTCCTTGTTTAGCTCTTGTTCAGCATCGAACCAGCATGTAATTGCACTCATCTGTACGGATAAGTCCCTCCACTCGTCAACACTGATCGAAATTGTGCCGGAATTACGGCTGAAGAACTTTACAGCCACAGCAAAATCGTCACCGTTTATTAGCTCAATACCAACTGTAGCCGATTTACTGCATGAAGCGTTCAAGTCGTATGTCGTTGGCGATAGCATGGCCCTGCTCAGAGGCCGCCACGCGTTAGCAGATTTAGACGCTGTTTCTTCTACACGCGTACGCTTTGGTACACGCGGGTTATTCATAACAACGGCAAACTTGTCCATTATTCTCGTAATTTTGAGGAAATTCAAGGGAAATCGACTTCACTCTTTGAGCTACAGAGGTGTAATGAGGGCCTCCACGAGTAGCATTGCCACGGAGATGTGTTTTTTAAGGAGAAGAGGTAGGGAGTGGTAGTGTTGGGGGGGGGGGGGGGGGGGGTGAAGATACACCGCCAGCTACGGAGGCGACTGCAGATAAGGCCTTCTGACACACAGGGAAAGAATTTGAAAGTCGTCGCGAGTGTTATTTTTATTCATTGTTAACAGGATGCTGCGTAGTAAGCGGCGTTTTTACTTACGCTTTTTAAAAATATTACTTCAGTAGCATTCCGAGAGTGTTTTATCTATCTAGTACCGTGAAAATTTGAAAACCCACTTAGTGAGCTATTTTACAGAAGTACAAATAAAGTCGTAAAGATATGTGCGGAAGTAGCTGAGTGCACGTCAAGGTAACGGCCGCGGAGCGTCGTGACTGACCGTTTTACGACAGGGTCATCAGGATGCGCCTGCAGTGCGAACTGCGAGCGCATGGTAGTATTACGGGGGAGACTCATGCATCTGATAATGCACCGAGTACCGAAATGATCGGGGCGCCTGTGCCGGAAACATCGTCTGCCGAAAGACGATGTTTTCTCTAAGTAGATACCAAAAAAAATTGGGAAGGACAAACCTTAGCAGCCAATACGTATCTGCGATTTTCTCGATTAGGAACAGTGCGTTGGTTGGCTGTGGTGGTGGAAGGATAAATCTATAAGTTTAGGGTCTTTCACGAAAAATCCCATTGTTGCGGCTAGCTCGCCAAACATAACATTTCGTCGTGTTTTTGTGTTTTTTTGTGTTGTATTTTACATTAAACTCGCGTGAAAATGTCTGATCGTGCGGTACGTGTTGTTATTAGTGAGTTGGTGCAGGTGTTGACCGCTGACCCCACAGAAGCGGTGAAGTTTTTATTAAAAAAATCGAGTGATCGCGAAATGCGCGGATTTCGCGGTGCTGCGCTTGTCAGGCGGCTCAAAGCGCTTATGGACCACTTGACGGTCCGTAAGATTCTCCGGCTCGCCAGTGCGGGGATAGTTACCGGGTGCTGTGCCGCGGTACAGACGGCTCATACGCGTGCGAGCAACTCGCCGTATGCCGATACAGCTGAGGCATTGGCATTAGCCACCGAACTTCAGGAGCTCGGTAAGAGTAAAATTTATTATAAATTAATACGTTAACATATAAAACTCCCAATTATTCAACGGTACATTTTTTCTACAGCCCAGAGACAGGCAGTTCAGCAAAGCGAGGATGCGAAGGCCCTGGCTGAAGCCGAGGCGATCGACTGGGATAATGAAGGTAGGAATTTGAAAAATATATCAGGAGGCGACACTAAGCAGTTTAAAATTTTTGAAGGAGAAGTGTCGAGCACTACCAAGTCGCTGTTTATAGAATATGTAAATTTTAATTTCATGCATTTTCCCAGTATCGATGACGCTGATCGACGAGAAAGAGACTGCGAAGGATGCGGTCACAAAACTCGCCGCTCAGCGACTCCTCGATGCGCAGGCTTTGGCCGAAGCCCGCGGGATTAATTGGGCCGATGAAGGTAAGGAATAACAAAAAGAAATAAAAAAACATTATGTATGTACAGAAACTTATTTATTTCGTGCTGATAATTTTCATTTTTTCAGTCTCGATGAGTTTGGCCGAGGAAACGGAGGAGGCTGAGGGGGAGGTTGTAGGTGAAAACTCCACAATGTGGATCAGCGAGTGGGTCCACGAGCAGGAGGCAACGGTGGTGGCACCTGCAGGCCTCAACACCACGTCGCTGGACCTTGACGGGTCATTCGTGGAGCCTACAACCCCTCTAGCCACATCTACGCAATGTGGGGCAGGTCGCTTCGAAAATTTACTCGATGAAACCGATGAGACCCTGGCCGAAGAAGAAGAAGAGAAAGGAAACGGCGTCGAAGCGTCAGCGGACACCGATGACGCTGCGTCAACCGCATCGACGCATGGTTTCACCCCGTCGATAGAGGAAGCCGACGAGGAGGATGCTCGGGAAAAACCAGCGACTCCCGATGTGGCCGGAGCGGGGCCATCGCACAGCGGTTCACCGGTGCCATACATCGATATCGATGATGGAATGCCGATAGGTGAGTCGAAGATTATACACCGCGTCGAAAGTAGACGATATTTTAATAAATTTAAAACGAGCGGTGTAGTGATGACCGTCAAAATTCGCGAGCCACCGGTGACGGCAAATATTGTAGAGTGGTTAGAGGACGCGATACGCGAGCTGTATACGTTAATTGTAAGCGGTTGCGAGCCGACGGATATGGTGGGGGTGCAATTTCGGTCAAACGCGTTCACACGGGGTCCAGCAGGAATTTCGTACAGGCCGATCCGCGATTTTGATTTTGAAAATTTATTTGCGGTGATCAATAGTGTCTCGCAGAGTGCAGCAGGGTTTTGCATTGACGACTCGTTTACGATCGAGTCAAATATAGTTTCGATGCCTGTAGGGATGGGCCGGGCGAAAAATGTCAAGGGGGCTGCATTTTGGGCGAAAAAATCGGTAATAGAATTTAAAAATAGCGACAACCTTTGCCTACCACGAGTGATCGTAGTGGGTAAAGTTTATGCAAAACGCGGAGCGGTACGGCACGGCGACCTGCAAAAATTGTGGGACAACGTGCACAGAAATAGGTCCGTGCTACAGGAGGATCTCGCTAAAGAGTTAATTCGTGAGGCGGGGGTAGAGGTGCCGGAGACTGGTTGCGATATACCGGAGCTTCAGGCATTCCAACGACTGCTTGCTCGAGAAGGGATCGCGTTAATTATGTTTGAACGCGAGACTTTTGGTAGTAGCGAGCCTGCCGTCTTCAACGGTACCAGTATGGTCTTGCGCTCTCAGCCAAAAGTCTTGCATAATATCTATCTTTTGCTCGACGGAAACCATTACGGTTTAATCCTTAACCTCGCGCAAGCAGCCGGGGGATCATTTTTCTGCACGCCCTGTGGACTAGCGTACAGTCGCGTTATAGCACATCGATGCAGTCAAAAGTGTCCATGCTGTAAGATTAGTCCTCCATGTGACTCTGATGCCCGAAAAATTCGTTGCAACGACTGTTGGCGTTTCTTTCGGGGTGAGGAGTGTCTACGACACCACAAAGAAGTGGGTTCGCATGATACCCAATCTCGCTTGTGTGATATGCTGCAAACATGTAGAACGTGTTTGAAGCAGATCTACAAACCAGATCGTGCAAGACATGCGTGTGGATACTTTTTCTGTAGAACATGTAACGAAGATAGGCCCGAAAATCATAAATGTTTCATGCCCCCGTTGCGAATGTCAAAGGCATCGGAACGACCGGACTTGTTCGTATTTTACGATTTCGAGACGCGGCAGGAACGAGAGATCGAGGGAGTAGACAACGTCTATTGTCACGACGTAAACCTGTGTGTAAGTCAGCAGCGCTGCACACAGTGTATAAATAAAATTGAGGATGATTGGGAGTGTAGTCTGTGCAGTCCTGATGACGAGAAAATATTCAAAGACAACGCACTTGCTGAATTCGTGGAGTACGTTTTAAAGAAAAGACCCAACGTCGGAGGTGTTATCTGCATAGCGCATAACGCGAAGGGTTTTGATGCCCAATTCATTTTGAAATACATTGTCGAGGAAAAACACGAGACGCCGAGACTAATTACGACCGGAACGAGCATTATGGAGATGCGAATTGGTAACGTAAGATTCATAGACAGTTTAAATTATTTTCACATGCCTCTCAGTAAATTCCCAAAAGCCTTCGGCCTAGGAGAAAGTGTTTTCAAAGGTGTGTTCCCACATCTTTTCAATAGAGTAGAAAACGAGCGTTATAAGGGCCCACTTCCACCTCTCACAGACTACACTCCCGATACAATGGCTGCGTCGGATCGGGCGGAATTTCTGCAGTGGTACGAAAAAACGTGTCGCGCGGGTTACGAGTTCGATTTCCAGAAAGAGATCATCGCATACTGCAAAACTGATGTGACGATTCTTCGGAAAGCATGCACCGCGTTTCGTCAAATCTTTGTAGAGTGCGGAGAAGTATGTCCGTTTACCGAAGCAGTGACCATAGCCTCCGCATGCAATAAAGTTTTTAGGAGAAAATTTTTGGAGCAGAATAAAATTTCTGTTCTACCGCGAAATGGATATCGCCGCGCTGATAGGCAATCCGAAGTAGCGATCGAGTGGCTCCTGTGGTGTGAGTACACTTTCGGAAGACAGATTGAGCATGCGGGGCGGGGGCGCGAGTATAAGCTAGTCGACGGTATGCGTGTCGATGGTTACGTACGCACAGACCATGGTGTACAGCACGTACTACAATTTCACGGTTGCTTTTTCCACGGCTGTGACAAATGTTACACCGATCCGCGTAAGCGTCAGGAAGAGTTTTATGGTAGCACAATGAACGATCGTTTTGTGCGTACGTTAAATACATCGAACGGTATAAAATCTGTAGGATATAATCTTCATGAGATCTGGGAGTGCGAGTATGCGCGGATGAAGAGTAGAAATCCTCTTATTAAAGACACGGTAAACGGACATCCGATTCTTGTAGATCAGCCTCTTAATCCTCGCGACGCGTTTTTTGGAGGGCGTACGGGAAATACACGAAGCTATTGCGAGACCACCGGTGATGAGAAAATTCGGTACGTTGATGTTTGTTCGCTATATCCGTACATTTGCAAGTACGGTTGTTTCCCTATTGGCCACCCCACGGTGTATACGGCCGACTCTGTCCACCAAATAATCGGACCTGAATATAATTTGAGTAGAGTCGAAGGTCTCGTGCGATGCACAGTGCTACCCCCTCGTGATCTCTATCATCCGGTACTCCCCGTACGCATGCACAATCGATTAATGTTCGCGCTATGTCGAACATGCTGCAAGGAAATGTATCAAGGGGCTTGCCCCCACGATAAAGAGGATGATAGGGCTTTTGAGGGCACATGGGTGTCGTGCGAGCTCCAAAGAGCGATCGAAAAAGGATACAAGATCCTGGGCGTACAAGAGATTTGGCAATACAACGTTGAGCAATACGACAAGGCTAGTCAAACATCAGGGCTCTTCGGCGGATATATTAATTTATGGCTCAAGATAAAGCAGGAAGCTAGTGGGTGGCCCCGCGAATGTACGACTGAAGAAAGCAAAGAAGCATATGTGGCGACTTTTCTCGAAGCCGAGGGTGTGCAATTGGATCGTGAGCGAATCGAAAAAAACCCGGGTTTACGGTCGGTTGCAAAACTCTGCTTAAACTCATTCTGGGGTAAATTCGGACAACGAGAAAACCTCCCAAAGACCGAGGTAGTCGCGACGCGTCAAAGGCGAAGACTCCGGTACTCCCCGTACGCATGCACAATCGATTAATGTTCACGCTATGTCGAACATGCTGCGAGGAAATGTATCAAGGGGCTTGCCCCCACGATAAAGAGGATGATAGGGCTTTTGAGGGCACATGGGTGTCGTGCGAGCTCTAAAGAGCGATCGAAAAAGGATACAAGATCCTGGGCGTAAAAGAGATTTGGCAATACAACGTTGAGCAATACGACAAGGCTAGTCAAACATCAGGGCTCTTCGGCGGATATATTAATTTATGGCTCAAGATAAAGCAGGAAGCTAGTGGGTGGCCCCGGGAATGTACGACTGAAGAAAGCAAAGAAGCATATGTGGCGGCTTTTCTCGAAGCCGAGGGTGTGCAATTGGATCGTGAGCGAATCGAAAAAAACCCGGGTTTACGGTCGGTTGCAAAACTCTGCTTAAACTCATTCTGGGGTAAATTCGGACAACGAGAAAACCTCCCAAAGACCGAGGTAGCCGCGACGCGTCAAAGGCTTCTGGAACTCCTGTGCGACCAGAGCTGCGTGGTTAACAACATTATAACAGTCAGCGACGATATAATGTACGTTTCCTGGCAGAAAACTTGCGAAAGCTCCGAAATAAACCCTCACATAAACGTTGTGATCGCTGCGTACACAACGGCACAGGCCCGCTTAAAATTATACTCGTACCTCGAACAGCTTGATAAACGCGTCCTCTACTACGATACCGATTCGTGTTGAGAAGATTAAACCTACACATTTTCTCGATGTTGCGCTGTTGTTAAATCTATGAATCTTTGCTGTTTCAATTCGGGTAATATTTTGAATTAAAAAAAAGCAATCATATAATATTCTAATTCAAGGGAGAGCAGCCAAAGGTGAGTGATTAATGGGTAAGCTTCGTATTACGAATGGAAGCAGCACTAAGATTAAACCTACACATTTTCTCGATGTTGCGCCGTTATTAAATCTATGAATCTTTGATGTTTCAATTCGGGTAATATTTTGAATTAAATAAATGCAATCATATAATATCCCAATTCAAGGGAGAGCAGCCAAAGGTGAGAGATTAATGGGTAAGCTTCGTATTACGAATGGAAGCAGCACCAAGATTAAACCTACACATTTTCTCGATGTTGCGCCGTTGTTAAATCTATGAATCTTTGATGTTTCAATTCGGGTAATATTTTAAATTAAATAAATGCAATCATATAATATCCCAATTCAAGGGAGAGCAGCCAAAGGTGAGAGACTAATGGGTAAGCTTCGTATTACGAATAGACGCAGCACCAAGATTAAACCTACACATTTTCTCGATGTTGCGCTATTGTTAAATCTATGAATCTTTGCTGTTTCAATTCGGGTAATATTTTGAATTAAATAAATGCAATCATATTATATCCCAATTCAAGGGAGAGCAGCCAAAGGTGAGAGACTAATGGGTAAGCTTCGTATTATGAATCGAAGCAGCACTAAGATTGAATCTACACATTTTCTCGATGTTGCGCTGTTGTTAGATCTATGAATCTTTGCTGTTTCGACTCGGGTAATATTTTAAATTAAAAAAAAAGCAATCATAATATCCCAATTCAAGGGGTAGCAGCCAAAGGTGAGAGACTAATGGGTAAGCTTCGTGTTACGAATCGAAGCAGCTATAAGATTAAACCTCTACATTTTCTCGATGTTGCGCTGTTGTTTGATCTATGAATCTTTGCTGTTTCGACTCGGGTAATATTTTGAATTTAAAAAGTGCAATCATATAATATCCCAATTCAAGGGAGAGCAGCCAAAGGTGAGAGATTAATGGGTAAGCTTCGTATTACGAATGGAAGCAGCACCAAGATTAAACCTACACATTTTCTTGATGTTGCGCCGTTGTTAAATCTATGAATCTTTGATGTTTCAATTCGGGTAATATTTTAAATTAAATAAATGCAATCATATAATATCCCAATTCAAGGGAGAGCAGCCAAACGTGAGAGACTAATGGGTAAGCTTCGTGTTACGAATCGAAGCAGCACTAAGATAAAATCTACACATTTTCTCGATGTTGCGCTGTTGTTAAATCTATGAATCTTTGCTGTTTCGACTCGGGTAATATTTTGAATTTAAAAAATGCAATCATAATATCCCAATTCAAGGGAGAGCAGCCAAAGGTGAGAGACTTACGAATCGAAGCAGCACTAAGATAAAATCTACACATTTTCTCGATGTTGCGCTGTTGTTAAATCTATGAATCTTTGCTGTTTCAATTCGGGTAATATTTTGAATTAAAAAAAAGCAATCATATAATATTCTAATTCAAGGGAGAGCAGCCAAAGGTGAGTGATTAATGGGTAAGCTTCGTATTACGAATGGAAGCAGCACTAAGATTAAACCTACACATTTTCTCGATGTTGCGCCGTTATTAAATCTATGAATCTTTGATGTTTCAATTCGGGTAATATTTTGAATTAAATAAATGCAATCATATAATATCCCAATTCAAGGGAGAGCAGCCAAAGGTGAGAGATTAATGGGTAAGCTTCGTATTACGAATGGAAGCAGCACCAAGATTAAACCTACACATTTTCTCGATGTTGCGCCGTTGTTAAATCTATGAATCTTTGATGTTTCAATTCGGGTAATATTTTAAATTAAATAAATGCAATCATATAATATCCCAATTCAAGGGAGAGCAGCCAAAGGTGAGAGACTAATGGGTAAGCTTCGTATTACGAATGGACGCAGCACCAAGATTAAACCTACACATTTTCTCGATGTTGCGCTATTGTTAAATCTATGAATCTTTGCTGTTTCAATTCGGGTAATATTTTGAATTAAATAAATGCAATCATATTATATCCCAATTCAAGGGAGAGCAGCCAAAGGTGAGAGACTAATGGGTAAGCTTCGTATTATGAATCGAAGCAGCACTAAGATTGAATCTACACATTTTCTCGATGTTGCGCTGTTGTTAGATCTATGAATCTTTGCTGTTTCGACTCGGGTAATATTTTAAATTAAAAAAAAAGCAATCATAATATCCCAATTCAAGGGGTAGCAGCCAAAGGTGAGAGACTAATGGGTAAGCTTCGTGTTACGAATCGAAGCAGCTATAAGATTAAACCTCTACATTTTCTCGATGTTGCGCTGTTGTTTGATCTATGAATCTTTGCTGTTTCGACTCGGGTAATATTTTGAATTTAAAAAGTGCAATCATATAATATCCCAATTCAAGGGAGAGCAGCCAAAGGTGAGAGATTAATAGGTAAGCTTCGTATTACGAATGGAAGCAGCACCAAGATTAAACCTACACATTTTCTTGATGTTGCGCCGTTGTTAAATCTATGAATCTTTGATGTTTCAATTCGGGTAATATTTTAAATTAAATAAATGCAATCATATAATATCCCAATTCAAGGGAGAGCAGCCAAACGTGAGAGACTAATGGGTAAGCTTCGTGTTACGAATCGAAGCAGCACTAAGATAAAATCTACACATTTTCTCGATGTTGCGCTGTTGTTAAATCTATGAATCTTTGCTGTTTCGACTCGGGTAATATTTTGAATTTAAAAAATGCAATCATAATATCCCAATTCAAGGGAGAGCAGCCAAAGGTGAGAGACTTACGAATCGAAGCCGCACTAAGATAAAATCTACACATTTTCTCGATGTTGCGCTGTTGTTAAATCTATGAATCTTTGCTGTTTCGACTCGGGTAATATTTTAAATTAAAAAAAAGCAATCATATAATATTCTAATTCAAGGGAGAGCAGCCAAAGGTGAGAGATTAACGGGTAAGCTTCGTATTACGAATGGAAGCAGCACCAAGATTAAACCTACACATTTTCTCGATGTTGCGCCGTTGTTAAATCTATGAATCTTTGATGTTTCAATTCGGGTAATATTTTGAATTAAATAAATGCAATCATATAATATCCCAATTCAAGGGAGAGCAGCCAAAGGTGAGAGACTAATGGGTAAGCTTCGTATTACGAATCGAAGCAGCACTAAGATTGAATCTACACATTTTCTCGATGTTGCGCTGTTGTTAGATCTATGAATCTTTGCTGTTTCGACTCGGGTAATATTTTAAATTAAAAAAAAGCAATCATATAATATTCTAATTCAAGGGAGAACAAGCAAAGGTGACAGACTAATGGGTAAGCTTCGTATTACAAATCGAAACAGCACTAAGATCAAATATACACATTTTCTCGATGTTGCGCTGTTGTTAAATCTATGTATCTTTGCTGTTTCGACTCGGGTAATATTTTGAATTTAAAAAATGCAATCATAATATCCCAATTCAAGGGAGAGTAGCCAAAGGTGAGAGACTAATGGGTAAGCTTCGTATTACGAATCGAAGCAGCTATAAGATTAAACCTCTATATTTTCTCGATGTTGCGCTGTTGTTAAATCTATGAATCTTTGCTGTTTCGACTCGGGTAATATTTTGAATTTAAAAAGTGCAATCATATAATATCCCAATTCAAGGGAGAGCAGCCAAAGGTGAGAGACTAATGGGTGAGCTTCGTATTACGAATGGACGCAGCACCAAGATTAAACCTACACATTTTCTCGATGTTGCGTTATTGTTAAATCTATGAATCTTTGCTGTATCAATTCGGGTAATATTTTGAATTAAATAAATGCAATCATATAATATCCTAATTCAAGAGAGAACAGGCAAAGGTGAGAGACTAATGGGTAAGCTTCGTATTACGAATCGAAGCAGGAATAAGGCTGAATCTTTATAGATTGTAGCTACTGCTTTATCGTGACAACTACGTTTCTGTGCTGCGTAAGCTGACGCAATAGTTCAAAATAGAAAATTGAAATGTCATTGTTTCATATAAGCTACTCAAATAAATATTCTACATGTATTAATAAAAGAAAAAGTATAGCCAAGGGAGTGGTGAAGGATTAATTAGCGTGCGAAATGGATCATTATGTATAACATTTTATATTTACTCTTGTTTAAAATATATATATTACTCATATGCTTGTTATTTAACGTTTTTTGGTTTTTGTAGATTTGATTAATAGAATCAATCTTCCCTGCGACGTTTCTTGACACTCTTCTCAACGTTGCTGTTCTCGGTTTTGACTTTTTGACGCTTCTGCAACAAAAAAGAAAATGAAAACAAGCATATTATTTTAATTTTTCTTACACGAACCAATTCGAAATCAAGTTTTTTTAAAATATTCCTTACTTGGTTTTTTTGCAGGGTGTCTGTCTCGACTCTCAGTTTCGCTACGTTGTTGTTTCCGCCTTTGTCAATTAGCATATCTGTCTTGTCATTTCTGTCTTCGTCTGTCGGGACCTCAGTCTCATCGATTCTGAGTGCGTCAGTCTGTATCACTGTCATGTCGTGTGTATCTTGGTCAGAATTTATCACGGTCTTGTTGTTTTTGTCTTCCTTTTTTTCGACACTCATTTTAGTCTCGTCTTGTGCGCATGTCTGCACTATCTGCTTTCTTGTCTCGCGTTCATCGTTTCTGTAAATAAACACAGGAAATGTTGTATGAAACAAAAACGAGACACAATGCATTTTTGAGAACTTTAGATAATTTACGGTATGCCATAGATTTTTTTGATATCTATATCTGTGTTACAGATGTTCCATATCTGTGTTATATTGCATATTCAAAGAGATGTACCGTAATTGGTTATTTGAGTTTAGCTCGCGAAGAATTGCCTCTTGACGTCCCCCCGATGACCTTGTTGCAGACGTAGCGCGCATGCTGATCACAAGAGGACCTGCACGACCACTGGCAAATGGTAGTGATTTTCCTCGAGGGCACAGCGTTGTCTTGGCGATCACCCCCAACATAGCGTAGGAAGCGCTGAAACAGAAGAAAATAATAGATTATTAGATTAGTTCTTCATAAATACATGAAACAATATAAATCTTAATATGCAAAGAAACCAAATACAAATTGCTTACTATCGACAATTTTCTCCAACCGCTCCCTCGACGCCATATCGACTACAAAAGGCGGTTAGCCATTTGGAATTCTGGTAAATCCAGACTCGATGATAATTTTGCCTATCCAGTTTTAATTCCTGATTGTAGACCTGTCGTACAATGTCTCGGGCCGAGGTCATGCCGAGGTTAGGATTAACCTTTATAGTTTCGATGTATGGCTGAACCGCGCACAAAAACTTCCCGAAATATTTAGGGTTTTCCGTAATATTCTTCGGATATTTCGGCATCTCTTCGGATTTCGGTTTCGATCGACCCTTTTTTCGTCTCGAATAAAAATTATCTGGCAGCCCGTGTGTTCACACCGGTGTTATAATAGTTCGTTGTTGTTCTATATCTTTTTAACGTAATCGTCATACAGTTGCGCGAAGTATCAAGAGGCACCGTGAAAATAGTTTCCGATTTGTCTAAAGGTGACCGGAAGAGGCAGCACAATCGTTGCCCCTAGCTGAGCTAATTTTGTGGAACACATGTGATCTATTCCCTCAGAAAAAGCGTCACTTAAGGATACGGTCATTTATGTTTCTTTGGCAAATAAATTAAGTACCAAATATGTTGATGAGGTTTTTTTTGACCACCAAACGTTTGCGCATCGAATAGCGCCTTTTAAACTCAAATCGGTTAAAAAATGAAACTTGTCCGGCTAATTGCACGAGGTTATATGACCGACTCCGTCCAAAAGTACAATTTCCGTTTTTTATATTTTTTAATGAATCATTGAACTACCAAACCTTTTAATTACGATATTCTTGACCACCAAACGATTCTGCATCGAATGACTGTTTGTAAAGTTAAAACGTTAAAAAAAAAAAAAATCCGGCTAAAATAACGCAAAAAATTATTTTTAATATAAAAAAAAAACTCTTGACCACCAAATATTTTAATTAGGCTACCAATAACTAACTAACGATTCACAAACGATCTATATAAAAAAAAGTTTAAAAACGAAAAGTTCCTCGGCCAACTTCACGGAGGTGGCCTCCTTTACTCTAGTCTCCATGGTCATCCCACTGCTCTGGAGTGAAAATAGAGAAGTGCGATAATCAACGAACGCCATTGAAATAAGTGTCGCGAAGAAGTAATGAGCAGGACGCGATTATCGAACGCAAGTGATTACTTTTGCGTCGTGCTTTATTAATCTATTTATTATAAAGCAAACTGTCATCCGCCTGTACACGTGCTCTGGTCCTTAGGGGAGTAATCCCAGGACACAATAAATCTATAATATACTATACTACTGTACTATTTCTGAGCCAAACAAGATGGCGAGAACGTGCGCGGCAGTGGGGTTAAAAAACGGTACGCACAAGAATATGGCTCAACGCAAAGCTACAGGTACAGACAAATTATACAACCTTTTTAACGTACGTTTGAGCGTTTGATTCGCAGCCATTACAGTTTCGGAATGAAAGAAAATTCGATTAATAAGATAAAATCCGAGTGCCAACAAGTTTTCGGTGCTTCGAGCCTTCGGGCCCGTCGAGCTCCTTCGAGTTCGATGTCGCTTTCGACAGGAATAAACGGTACGTTTATTGAGTATTGCAGAAATCGTTTGGGCATGATTCGGCCGTTACGTTCACTGCAAGACGCAGAAAATGTCACGGCAGCATCAAGTAGCTACATTCATTCGCTACATTCACGGCGGTTCGCAGAAAGTCGCCGCAGAATTAGGCAGTTAATTTCACCGCGTCAAGTGCAATCAGACCTCACGAGATAAAATGTCACGAAGGGACATTTTAATACAGATGAAAATGCGAAACCCTGCGAGTGCGCGTAGTGCGCGAGCCAAAATAACCTGCTAGTTTCGAGTAAAGCAGTAAAATGCCAAAAACACCATAAATGGTGTAAATAAATTGAGACAAGTACATTTACATTAATTATATGGAGTTTGCAAAAAGATATGAAATTAAATTGTGCAACGGTATGTAGAATCAATTACAAACGAAAAAAAAACGAAAACTGGGCGCGTCCGCAGTCAAATACTACTGTTACGAATATTGAGCTGACTTTCTCTTAAGACACACGATATTAGTTAGGTTTGACAATAGACTAACGTACGGACGATCGATATTCGTCGATCGTCATAACAGAAAAGTCTTGACGGGACTTTGAACGCTAGCAGACGTGTGACTTTACGCGATTGGGTTAACGAACGTTTGTCTTATTAATAATATCCGCCCCAAAACCAAATACGCGTGTTATTCATTCGCTCGGTCATAACACTACTTTCAACATAAGGAGGCCGCGACAAGTCATCAATTGAGCAATAAACATGTTACACAGCACATTCATGACAATAATTATTCATTTTGTACTTGTGTACCTGCAAAATTACTCTCCTCAGGTTCTTATGGGAGTAATCCATAGAATAGAATAGAATAAAATTCTATCTATTCTATTCTGCCCGTCAGCGACATCGAGCTCAACGGTGCTTCGTCGCGCTCCGCTTTTGTCTGTTTTATCGAATTTTCCTTAAGTGAAAAACTAGCTAATGTGCACCCTTTATTTTCGGTGACATACGTTCACTGCAGGGCGCAGAAATCGTTGTAGCGGACAACAGCCGAGCGCCATGAAGCACCGTTCAGCTCTATGTCGCTGACACTAGGAGTAAACGGTAGGTACTGCCCATAGGACAACATAATATGGGTTCATCGAGTTGTAGTTTATTCTCTTCGTTTAATAATCGCGTCCGTTGCTCTGTGTGAGCGGCGAAAAAAAAAAACTTAATAGAACCTATTGATCGACTCGCACACACGCGGTAATCATTGCCACTCTGTTCAACGCCCGACCAACCCCATGTCTTCTTGCTTATCAACGGATTTTTGTCTCCAGGTTTTGATCGTCAGTACGCAACGAAGATCGATGATCGGACGAAAAAAGTTTCCGTCACCCCGCCGTGGGTCTTGTTGGATACATCGCCACGGATGCGCGGCGCTGTTCAGGTAAATCGCAGTGTTGTCCGGAGTGTTCAAATCGCGATATATTGAGAGTTTGATTGTTCGTTGTAAGTTCGCGTTTGCACGTAGGCTTTCATGTTCACGCGCTTCGTCCTCGTAATCAGATTGATCGAAATTTATCGAAACTTGGCTCCGGACAGTCGTACTGCTGTTAGGACAACATAATATGGATTCGTCGAATTGTAGTTTATTCTTTTCGTTTAATAATCGCGGTCGTTGCTCTGTGGGAGCGGCGAAAAGAAAACTTAATAGATCCTATTGATCGACTCGTACACACGCGGTCATCATTGCCACTCTGTTCAACGCCCGACCAACCCCATGTCTTCTTGCTTATCAACGGATTCTTGTCTCCAGGTTTTGATCGCCAGTACGCAACGAAGATCGATGATCGAACGAAAAAAGTTTCCGTCACCCCGCCGTGGGTCTTGTTGGATACATCGCCACGGATGCGCGGCGCTGTTCAGTTAAATCGCAGTGTTGTCCGGAGTGTTCAAATCGCGATCTATTGGGAGTTTGATTGTTCGTTGTAAGTTCGCGTCTACACGTAGGCTTTCATGTTCACGCGCTTCTTCGGTACATTACCGACGGCTAATTTTCCACTCGAAAAAGTATTTAACAGCATGAATCGTTATAGCAGAATTAGTTTTCAACGTTTACTGCAGAGCACAGGAAAAGTTACTTACGAAAAAAATTTGTGGCAACATTTTCTGCGTTCTGCAGTAAACGTTGAAAATTAATTCTGCTATAACGATTCATGCTTTTAAATACTTTTTCGAGTGGAAAATTAGCCGTCGGTAATGTACCGAAGAGGGATTCTAATTCGTTATTCGATGACACTTTGCGTTTTTCGATCCGAGACAGCGTCTGCGAAAAACGTTGATTACAGTTTTTGATACCGACTGGGCTCGGGATTGGTGCGGGGGGAGGGGTTTCACATGCTCTTCATCAATCTATAGTGATCAAGTATAGTCTATAGAATACTCGAGTAGAAAAACGTAAACATGAAGCCGTCAAGTCTCGGGGAAGATTATTTCGTGAATAATTTCGTTAAAACCCTGAAGTTAAAGACGTATTTACGGAAAAAGAAATGTCGCGGCAACCTGCTGGACGAAGAGTTTATGCACAAAATAGTCCGCTATGGTCTTGGTTACAAGACACAACAAACGAAGACCGCCCTGAAAAGCCTTAGGATTTTCCTAAGAAATAAAAGGCAGATGTCCAAATTTGTCAAAAAAACCCATCTATTATCAGTGCACCGTGGCGGCGATGGCATTTTTCAATCTTTAGTGAGTATGGCTATAAATTGTTCCGTTATATGTCTTAATATGATTGTCTTCAACTTATTTTGCCTTTCAGCATTCAAACAACCATTCGAAAGGATATTAGGTCGAGTTTATATAATATTTCACTACACCAAGCGACTCAGCTCTGGTGTGCCCTCACTGGAAAGGCTGTGCGAACGCCGATACTTCAGTCCGACGTCACAGCAGCAGCTGCGTACCGTGCCATATGCAGCCGGAAGCAATACCACGAAGCAGAGATGCATCTTTTGGCTGTTCCACCGGCAACGATAACAGAGACGAAGAAAGCAAGAGTCGTGGAATTGCTAAAGACGCATATGTGAGTATTGTTTTTTTATTTACAGCAGGGATGCGCAACATCGAATTAAAATTGAAATGGTTTTCCACTCGAAAAAGTATTTAAAAGCATGAATCGTTATAGCAGGATTAGTTTTCAAATGTTGCCACAAAATTGTTTTGTAAGTAACTTTTCCTGCGCTCTGCAGTAAACGTTGAAAATTAATTCTGCTATAACGATTCATGCTTTTAAATACTTTTTCGAGTGGAAAATTAGCCGTCGGTAATGTACCGAAGAGGGATTCTAATTCGTTATTCGATGACACTTTGCGTTTTTCGATCCGAGACAGCGTCTGCGAAAAACGTTGATTACAGTTTTTGATACCGACTGGGCTCGGGATTGGTGCGGGGGGAGGGGTTTCACATGCTCTTAATCAATCTATAGTGATCAAGTATAGTCTATAGAATACTCGAGTAGAAAAACGTAAACATGAAGCCGTCAAGTCTCGGGGAAGATTATTTCGTGAATAATTTCGTTAAAACCCTGAAGTTAAAGAAGTATTTACGGAAAAAGAAATGTCGCGGCAACCTGCTGGACGAAGAGTTTATGCACAAAATAGTCCGCTATGGTCTTGGTTACAAGACACAACAAACGAAGACCGCCCTGAAAAGCCTTAGGGTTTTCCTAAGAAATAAAAGGCAGATGTCCAAATTTGTCAAAAAACCCATCTATTATCAGTGCACCGTGGCGGCGATGGCATTTTTCAATCTTTAGTGAGTATGGCTATAAATTGTTCCGTTATATGTCTTAATATGATTGTCTTCAACTTATTTTGCCTTTCAGCATTCAAACAACCATTCGAAAGGATATTAGGTCGAGTTTATATAATATTTCACTACACCAAGCGACTCAGCTCTGGTGTGCCCTCACTGGAAAGGCTGTGCGAACGCCGATACTTCAGTCCGACGTCACAGCAGCAGCTGCGTACCGTGCCATATGCAGCCGGAAGCAATACCACGAAGCAGAGATGCATCTTTTGGCTGTTCCACCGGCAACGATAACAGAGACGAAGAAAGCAAGAGTCGTGGAATTGCTAAAGACGCATATGTTACGTCCGGCGTAACGCTCTATGTATTTCTCTTTGACCACCATTAAAAGTTAATACTCTAAAAAAACAAAGAAGAAGGAAATTGGTTTACTGGTAGTTCCTATATCCACATGAGATCTCGATTAGGTTAAATTCCTCCGAAGCCGACTTTACCGAGTTAACGAGCCTAGATAAAACAGGCCCAAAGGACCTCGGGCAGAGGTCGGACAAGGCGGTCTCTGACCCCTCCTCCGAACTCTCCCCCCCCTGGAATACCAGCAGGAAACTAAAGACGCGAGGCCCCACTAGTTGTCAACATGGAGCTCTACTATTACCCTGTATCGACCCAGGCCCTATAGATCCATAAACCGACAAATCTTCTTTACCACGGCCAAAGACCAGTTGGAAAGAGAGGAGTTTGCGGTCAGCTGAGTTAAGTTCATGCCCAAGGGTCAGTCAAAAACGGTCGACAAATTATCCTCGAAAAAGATCACACGTTTAAACGGTGTCATAGTTGAACCAAAGCTCCACTGCTTAGAGGGAAGAAAAAGGGGGCTTCGATCGATGATCTCGGTGAAAATGGAAATAACTTTTCTTCCTTTTCATTTATATAAATAACGAAATCCAGCAGGAAAATAAATAATTACAGAATAATAATCGGCGTTCGAGAGCATCACAAAACAAATAACGAAAACAAAACCACCACACCATTGATAGATTAAACGTTAACAATATAACTGATATCTCTATATCAATTATTGAAGAGTATTCTTAAAAATTGGATTTGTTCCTTCAAACGCCTGTGTCTATCCTTAATAAGAAATATGTATTCCTAGATAGTAAACGTAGTATAGTATAAAGAGTGAAACAACTATAGATGCTAGAAGAGGGCCCGACTCCCCAATAACAGCCGTAGGATAAGTCATACGACGAAACCAGCCGCATTGAGTCGCGAAAAGTAAAAAAGCCCTCCGAACACAATTTAAAGGCAATCTATACACTCCTAGCGATAACCGTAAAATCCGGAACAGTATACAAATGTTTCTCGCATATACCATATAAAATTATTAAACCCCGAGAAAACTCCCACGAAAGGTTGAAACCGAAATTTGTTGGAGATTTGCCAAGGTTTTCGAAACCGATACTCAAAAATAAGTCCTGATACGATGAGGAAAAGATAATTACTCTTTAATAAAATAAGCGAGAATCATTTAAAGTACTCTACACTTACATAGAAATTGTTACAGTTAAAAGAAACCTTTTTTTTTTGCGTATACTTACCGAACGTTAATTTAGTTTAAGAGATTGATACTTTCACATGGAGTTTATGACTCAGCGCATCTCAGAATCATAAGGACAGTTTCTTTGTTGAGAGCATTGATGAGATCCATTCTATAAATAGACTCCGTATAGCGCTCTCTACCAAGAAATACCCTGCCTCAAAGTCATTGCATTCCGCCGAAACCTATAAACGAATTCTCAGAATACAGAATGCGAGAAGAGGGGAAATGGTGCGTACGTGATTTGTTTCGCGCCCTTTACAATCGATACCCCACTCCGTCATCCACGGCGTGGGCCTGATTCACGCGAGTTCGACTAGAAGAAGGGCCTAAAAAAATCCGAGGTCCAATCAAAAGGTCAGATTCAATGCACCTCCCTCATCTTCTCGGTGACAGTATCCAAAATCATAAGGAAAATAGATATACGAAAGGACACTCCCATAAAAATGTTCAATCCCCACCATATATCGCTAAGAAAAAAAAGGTATAAAACCCCTCGAAATTGAGGGCTCGGGACACACAGTTACACTGACATTCAGACCCAAAAATTTCGAGTAATAAGTAGTCTTCACTTTTTACGCGAATTTTATCCGTTTCGAACGTTATACTGACCAATTTGTGGTTCAGATATAGCGCAATTTTACACCATCCACAAATATTTCTTTACTTTCAACAATTTACGAAGTTATACCAATTATTTTTCGACAATTTGTAAAAGGATCACATTTAGAATCCATATTGTATACTTTCATTGAGTTCATCATTAAAAAGTGTTCAATCTCCTTTGCATCCGCGAACCATTTCTTTATCACCTTCGAAATAACAAATTGAGACGAAGTTCGAGACGAGAAAGGACACCATCTTTAAACACAGGCGGCAAAACATCATCAACCACCGTAAGTACATCTTTACAAGTGTTTATTGCACCTAATTCTACGTTCTTGTCAAAGCCCAGAGATCCGTAAAGGTCTCCTAGGGTTCTCCGTACACCTGTGCCTCGCGCTGCCACCTTGTTCGAAAAGGACGGCAGGTACCCGTAGGCGCGTCAAAGAATTCCTCTCCGTTTCTCTTTTCAAGAAAACTCAAAACCGCAACTACTTAGCTAACTTCCAAACACATAAACACGGCAAGCATTCTTAAGGGCTCCATCCCAAGCAATTTTCCGAAAGGTTAAGGCTTTAAAAAGGAGCAAACGTTGTACCCGGTATCGACACCAGGTGTGGTAAAGGTAGGCGCAACGCTCTCCTGACCAGCGCGTGCGATAATAACGGCGGCAGCAGTTACCGTGCAAACTAGAGTAATTAAAAGAGCGCTAGTTTGGACGTAACAGAATTTGGGGGCTCGTCCGGGATCATTAGAGTGCTTGTCTGAAAGAAAAAAAAGAAGAGAAGATAATTTTACAAAAAAAAAAGGGGGAAAATAACAATACACGTTCCACTCACTTCCTCCTTCCTACCTGAACCATCATTTGTTTAAACGCTTCCATAGGCGAACTATTTGATGATGAACACATAATAATTATAAGCCATCATTTGTTTAAACGCTTCCATAGGCGAACTATTTGATGAAGTAACACACAATAGCTATAAGCCATCATTTGTTTAAACGCTTCCATAGGCGAACTATTTGATGAAGTAACACACAATAGTTATAAGCCATCATTTGTTTAAACGCTTCCATAGGCGAACTATTTGATGAAGTAACACACAATAGCTATAAGCCATCATTTGTTTAAACGCTTCCATAGGCGAACTATTTGATGAAGTAACACACAATAGCTATAAGCCATCATTTGTTTAAACGCTTCCATAGGCGAACTATTTGATGAAGTAACACAGTAGTTATACACCATCATTTGTTTAAACGCTTCCATAGGCGAACTATTTGATGGAGTAACACAAACAAAAACGCAAACAAAAACGCAAACAAAACGCAAACAAAACGCAAACAATTTTCCTAAAAATACCACTCGAGAATCTAACCATACCTGAATTCCCTACCCTGTATACGAGAATTTTTTTTTTTTTTTTTTTCTCTCTTCCCTCGCATCAACACAAAATATACGTATTATATGCCAAAGCAAGGAGGCTGGCGACGAAAATTACGAGCATTAATCGCGAAGAGAACAGAAAAACTAAGTTATGATAACGAAAAAGAACCTTTAATTGAATCAAATCCTATCGCGACACCGCTAGAGGAAAAATTGACGGAAAAATCAGTAGAAATAGATTTCTTGCACCTAACTCCCAACGAAACAGTAGTCTGTGAAATTTGGAGGGATCCCCTAACGATAAAAACTTTTGCGAAGACACTTGAAAATAAACCACAAATTGTTAGAACCGAAACAGTGCAACTAATAATCACACCCATAAAACCGTTAGGAACGTTTGCTGTCCCTAGAAATTGGTTTCAATAATTTTGGGTTCTTATAGACTATTGATTACTCTACCTGCGAAAGAGAAAAAATATAATATTTTCGAAAAGAATATACAACGGATATTAGACGAAATAAAAGAGGAAAAAGACAATATTAATCTCCACATGCTAGCCGAATCCGCCCTGAGGATCTTGAAGAGATTGATTCGAAATTATTGCTATCTATTCATATCCCACCGACACCAAAAGGTAAAAATTATTAAGAAACACAAGATATCGTTCATTCGATCGCGTTCCCGCAAACATAGAAGACAAACCACAAAGGTATAAAATACGAGAAACCAAGAGAGACGCACAATAATAACATAATAATTGCCACCCATCTCCCCTCGAACAATCTAAATGAGTTCTAATAACCCCGATAAGACCAGTGAACCTCCGTCCCGCACCACTCGCTCAACTCGATCTAACACCACTCTCCCTGACGACATAATACACGATTACGTTAGCGAACGAAGAAGCAGCAAAGTTCACAAGCCATTAATTACTGGAACCACTATCACCGAAAGAGACACCCTTCTAACTATTCACGAAACACTGAAAGAATTGGAAGAGGCAAATCAAGAGGCAGAGATTCGAATAGGAATAGTAAAAGAAAAATTCGAGAATAAGGATAGAGAGACAGACAAAGGAAGAACCGACCAGGAACAACTAAGGGAACAATACGAGCTCTTGAGTACCGAGACACAAGGGTTGACGTTGGCGGACGAAGGTGCGAAGGCCGGTGCATCTGGGCCAATAAAGCAAACAACTCCTCGAGCGGACACCAACCCGTTGAAAAGACCCGATACACCTGTACCATTTTTTGCCGACGCCACCCTCGAATCTGACAACGAGAGCACGCATACAGTAATTGATAATTTTTCCGAGAAAGATATAGACGCAGGTGCAACCTACCAATCTCTCTTGGACCAGACTATCTACAAAAGCTTCGCGGATTCTACAGCGAACGAAGAAAAGTTTTACACCCCAACCGACGACTACGTTGTCTTTAAACCCTCCCCCTCTCAACTCGATACTGTTAAACGTAATCTTTTCATTGTAACGGGAGACGGATCTAAGTACACCGGCACGAAGCCGAAGGTATTTCCAGCGAAATTACACAAATCGGATCCACCCCTAAGCGACCTTAATAAAACTTTGACGGCAGGAGACAAGACAAGTGAGCGCCAGAGTATAAGAATTGACCCCAGAAACACCCAGCGAGATTCACACGCACCAACGGAAAGAAGACACGAAATGGCAAACTCCGGGTTAAAGGTTTCTCTCAAAGATGCGTTGGGCGTCATCCCTACGTACGACGGGACAAATACCTCATTAAATCTCTTCATACAATGCTGCGAAGAGGCACTCGAGATGCTGGATGCCTCCAGCGAAGAACAACTAGTTAAAGCAGTTAGAATAAAAATTGTCGGAGAACCTCGACGCTCAATAGCTCAACAAACATTCCGAAGCATGAAAGAATTACACAAATTTTTGAAATGTATCTACGCGCCCGCAAGGAACATCTACCAACTACAGGGGGAATTAGGCTCCATATACCAACGACCCGAAGAAACGGTAGTAGCATACGCAAATAGAATCCGTGATTTGGGTTTTCAAATCTTGGAAGCTTATGAGTCTGAAAATAACGAGCCAGCGGACGAAGCTTTCGAGAGGAATACCACCGAGAGCCTCCCGCCGTGCTTTATACAGGGATTAAAACCCGAGATAGAAGCACGCATGACGACCGAAGGTACGATCGACGACATAGTAAAGAGAGCGGTAAAGATCGAAAAACAACTAATAGCTCGAGCGGCATTACGAGAAGGAATCAGGGACACAGGCAATGTGAAGGACGCAAGGGTTGAGGGAAAGCGATCGGTCAGGGCAATAATCGGCGAGACACCGGAATGCCAACTTTGCAGCAAGACCGGCCATATAGCCGTGAATTGCCCCGATAAACCTGGAGGCAAAGCGACGGAGCCAAGGGACGCGGGTGACCAGGAGAAAGCCGTACCGACCTGCCAGAATTGCGACAAGAAAGGGCACGTGGCAAATAAATGCTTCCAGCTATTTCCCCCAAAAAGAATGAATAATAATCCATCGCCCAATACTCCTTCAATTACCGTGTGTCAACATTGCGACAAACGAGGTCACACTGCTGACCGCTGTTACAAACTCTTTCCACCATCGAATCAAGAAAATACACTTATCACCTGCCAATTATGCAAAAATCAGGGGCACGCAGTAAAGGATTGTAATTTGTTGCCGAATCACGCGAAAAAGGCACCGAATAACCAAAACGCTCGTAACAACCCAGTACCGCAAGGGTTGCAGTTCGCTCAAACGGCTAATATTACGTGTCAAATATGCAAAAAGAACGGTCACGGCGCATATCTATGCCCGTATCGTCATAACCAAGCGCAATGCCCCGCTTCTCTGCAACAAACCTTCGCAGACGCTGTCAAGAGCGACTCGAAAGCAAACGGCGCTTGTCATTATTGCAAGCAACCTGGCCATTTTATTCGAGAATGTCCGGCGAAGCAATCGAACGAAGCACGATACAACACGTCACAGGGAAACTCCAACGGTCTCCCGACGACGGGTGCAGCGGGGACCACCCAGAATGCGCACCCAATACATGTAATTTCGGTGGTATCAAATCAACAAGAACAGTAAAAGTACATACGATAAAATTGCACAGGGAAAGTAGCGTTCCAACAATAGAAGTAACAAGTGGAAATTTAACAACACCAATAATTTTGATGGTCGACACTGGAGCTGGACCAAATATTATAAAAAAGGAATTCGTAAATGCAACGACAGCAATCGATAATACGGAAATTCTACAGCTAAATGGAATAACCACCATCTCCATATATACTCTCGGAAGCGTGACGCTCGAAGTCTTCGGACGATTCGCCACGTTCCATGTAGTAGACAACAATTTTCCTATCAACGAAGGGGGAATATTAGGATCGGAATACTTGGATGGAAACAGAGTGGTGGTTGATTACGAGAAACGACGATTAAAAATGCAAGAATTGAAAATACCTTTCGCTACTCCAGAGACTATTGTAATCCCGGGACAAACGCGAAAACTCTGTTTTGTTCGAGTAAAAAACCTGGGAACCCGCGAGGGATATCTCCCTGTACTGGAGGCCGGGGGAGGAATCGAAATAGAAACTGGGTTAGTTACCAACGAGAATGGAAAAGCATATATTTACGTAACAAATACTAATCGACATACGATTAATTTACAAGTACCAGTATTAGAGCTATTACTAGAAACAGAAAGTAACAAAGGAAAAAAGGAAAAACGGAATAAGGAAAAGGATGGAAGTTTTACTTTAACAAAATTTGCGCCTTCGGTGACGTCGGAGCCCGAGGGATCTTTGCATGATGAATCCAGGGAAAACAGGAAAGAAGTTTATACGATAAATAATGATACAATGATAAAAAACGAGGAAAATGGAACAACGGCCGAACACCAAGCAACGACTACTTGCCTCGGACGGGTGTTCATGTTCTCCACAGCCAAGGAATCAAGTTATGAGAACGACAATTTATCTAAAGAAGAATTAATTGAATCTGCAAATATAGCCTCGCACGAGTCGATGGGCGAATTAGATGAAACCAAGGGATCTCGCGATTATTTTATTCGAAGGAAAATACAAGACGAAACTCGAAAAGGAAACAATTTTATTGTCACTACAGGCTACGATAGCCCAGGTATTTCAAAGGGTCTAGGTATGACTAAAGGAGGTTACAGTGGTATCGGAGAGTCGAGGGTTGACGAATTATATTGCCACTCGAGTGAGGTGGAGGAACGAAAGGAAAAGAATAAATCAAGTACGAATAGTCGCGAGACGATGAAGCAAAAGGTACCCATCGTTGTGACAAACAAAAATCTAGTAGAAAAAAATTACCCTTTAGAAACCGAAGAGGACAATATGGCAATGCAGTACATAAAAGGCGTAACATTGAAAGAAATCTATAGCTACGCAAAAACGCCGAACCCTGGAAAGATTTCCAATTCTCATAAGAGTTACAGCATCGTAAATCTCGAACTAGTAGAAAAACTACGCACAGTCCGTATTTCCCGCTGCATCCAACCCTTCTTAAGGGAAAGTTTTTGCTTTACACTCTCAGCATCTCGTACCGAAGAACGTTTTGAAAAAATAAAAGCGCTCCTTCGGCTAGACGGATTGAATAGCGAGGAAAAAAATAGCATTGAAAAATTACTACAAAATAGCGCCCATCTCTACCACTTGCCGGGCGAAGCATTAACTTATACCACGATATTACAACATCGGATTCCCACGATGGACGATTTCCCCATCAATACCAGAGGATATCGTTGGCCCGAATGTACAAAGGACGAAATAGAAAAACAAGTTGATGATATGCTGAAAAATGGAGTGATAATACCTTCAACTTCTCCTTACAATTGCCCCGTATGGGTAGTACCGAAGAAGAATGACTCCAAAGGGAACAAAAAGTGGAGAGTAGTGTTTGACTATCGGGCTCTTAATGAAAAAACAGTCGCAGATGCTTATCCCATCCCTAATATCACAGAAATATTAGACCAATTAGGCGGTGCTAGGTATTTCTCCGTGTTCGATCTAGCGTCGGGATTTCATCAGATAGAAGTCAGTCCCCTGGACCGGCATAAGACCGCATTCACGACACCAAGAGGCCATTTTGAGTTCGTGCGAATGCCGTTCGGACTTCGAAACGCTCCGCCCACGTTCCAAAGAACTATGGATCTCGCTCTAAGCGGATTGCTAGGAAAAGGAATATTTGTATATTTGGACGACATCGTTATTTATTCACGGGGATTAGACGAACATGAAATGATCTACGGGGAATTAATGAAACGACTAGAAGCAGCAACTCTGAAACTACAACCGGATAAATGTGAATTTTTAAAAAAGGAAGTCGCTTATTTAGGACATATCATCGGCAACGACGGTGTTATGCCGGATCCTAAAAAACTCGAAGCAGTTCGTGAATTTCCACTGCCAAAGAACGTCAAAAACATTCGACAATTCTTAGGACTAACAGGCTATTACCGTCGATTTATCGAAAGCTACGCAAAAATATCAAAGCCTCTCACTTTTCTTTTACGGAAAGAGGTGCCATTTGCATGGGGCGTCGAAGAACAGGAGGCTTTCGAAATTTTGAAAGAAAAATTATGCACGACACCTGTTTTACGCTATCCGGACTTTTCGAAGCCTTTTATTTTAACTACGGATGCCTCTGGGATAGCCATCGGTGGCATACTCTCTCAAGGAGAAATAAATCACGACCATCCGTGCGCTTACGCTTCTCGCGCTTTAAACCAGGCTGAAGAACGATACGATACTTACGAGAAAGAGGCTCTAGCGATCGTATACTGTATCCTTCATTTCCGTCCCTACCTATACGGACGAAAATTTACTGTCGTGACCGATCATAAGCCTCTAATGTGGTTTCGCCGAGCCACGGACGGAAACTCGAAAATTTTAAAATGGCGCTTGAAACTGGCCGAGTATGAATATACGGTGGTATATAAAGCAGGGAAGACGAATGTTAACGCCGATGCTTTGTCTCGGAATCCTGTCAGTGAACCCATCAACCCCGACGGCATATTCATAATCCGCACTAACCCAGCGACTAAAACACGCCATAAACCGGCACGAGGACTGACCGACGAAGAAATTGCCGAATATTTGGCTCTAGATAGCGACGAGGACACTGACGAAACAATAGACCCCGATGAAGCATTGTTAGCCGCCGACGAGGAATCGTGGGAACCGCTAACATACGACGATATCTGCACCACTTCAACGAACGACGTCCCTGGACCAAGCGACGGAACGCAGGAAAATTACAACCCCGAGAATCGCAATGGTAACCTCGGCGACATAAGTTACGAGGGAGGACACTCGGCCGAACCACTGGAAAGACATAAAAAATCCATTCACGAGGAGAGCCTTCCATTGGAAAGAAAAGACCAAGAATCTTTTGGAGGAACCTGCCGCCGTCGAGTCAAACAGAAATCTGTTATTGAAACAAACTATGGTAGTACGAATGAAGGCAATGCATCCCCACAGGTGGTTGAGGAATTCGAGTACACAGAGGCCGAACCGCCAGCTAGAAACACCGAACCCTCGGACAAAGGCAGCGATATAGGGGACGAGCCTATGCGAAAAAAACGCGTACACCAGCCTCTGGTCTACAGCGACTCTGAGAATTCCGACGACGAAACCACCCCCCCTTGTGTACGCCGCAATAAACACAGGAGGCCCGGAGTCAACCTACCTGACAACAGACGGGGGCGTGAGAATTCCAAAACTCTCAAACAGTCTCGAGATCTATTTTACAGTCGTAAAGACAGCATGATGTTTTTTGTAGACACTAGAGGACTGCCAATGGACAAGGGGGCTCAATCGCTAGTAGACCGTGAAGAGATGCCGAATTTAAAGAAATTGAAACTACGCGAAGCAAAGGCATTGTCCAGAAGAAACAATAAATATTTTATTGCGCTACCCATCCGTGAGGAAATACGAGACGGACCAACGCTAATCCTCGAAAATATTGTCGAAAGTTTAAAAAGCTGTAGAAACCTCGCCGAAGAATTAGAACTGCAGTCAATCAGCGTGGCAAAGTCTTACGCTATTTGCAATGTGCATTGGGAGAATATCGTAACCCAACTGCGTTTGATATTTCAAGAAACCGAAATAAAGATAATAATTTGTCTGGGAATTATTAAAGAACCAAAGGAAGAAGAACGCGAAGAAATAATAAAAGAAAAACACTGTTCCACTGTCGGCGGGCACCGAGGTGTGAGTAAAACTTATAATCGAATTCGACATGAGTACTATTGGAAAAATCTAAAGCAAGACGTACAAGACTATATAAGGAGATGTTTAAACTGCCAATTAAAAAAATTAGTGAGAGTCAAAACAAAGCAACCAATGGTAATCACTGATACGCCTCCTACTGCCTTTGAAAAAATAGCAATGGATATTGTGGGACCGTTACCAAAGACTCGCAAACAAAACGAATATATATTAACCATTCAGGACCAATTAACAAAATTCTCGATCGCTGTAGCCTTACCCAACGCCAAAGCAGTAACAATAGCCGAGTCTTTCGTTAAAAGGTTTATTTGCAATTTCGGTTCCCCACGAGCCGTACTGACCGACCAAGGCACGAATTTCTTGAGTAATTTTATGAAACAAATTTCAAAATTGTTCAAAATCAAGAAAATTAAAACCACTGCTTTTCACCCACAATCGAACGGCTCCCTAGAAAGATCGCATCACGCCCTGGGCGAATATCTCAAACAATACACAAACCAGGAAAATAATTGGGACGATTGGGTCGAACTAGCTATTTTTAACTATAACACGAACGTTCACGAAAGTACGAGACACACACCCTACGAAATGGTATTCGGAAGAATCGCGAGAACTCCCTCGAGTTTCCCTCTCGACGATCTCGACAAACTCGCAACGTACGATGACTACTTAACAAGACTAGTGACGCAGATACACGAAATTCAGAACATAGGGAGAATAAATCTCATAGCTTCCAAGGAAAAAGCCAAGATATATAAAGATCGGCACATTAATCCAGTTACGTTCAAAGTTGGCGAACCCGTATTTTTGCTTAAAGGGCCAAAGCCAGGGAAATTAGGAGATCAATATACGGGACCGTTCGAGATATTGGAGATTTTGGGAAAAGGCAATTTGCGTATCCAGCTCCCAGGAAGAACGTGCATCGTTCACCCCGAACGGGTGAAAAAGTCACACATACCTGTACAGAAATGATGGGAGCCAGTAACTCCAGAGGACCAGGAGGGCCCTCGAGAGGCCCGACACTGGATCAGAAAAGGAAACAACCACAGTACCACCGGTACCGGCGCGAGGAAGAGAGACTGAAAAGTTTTTCTGGGTGGCCAAGGCCGTACATGAAACCCGAGGCACTCGCTGCTGCCGGATTTTATTACGAAGGATTAGGAGACGATGTTATTTGTTTCGAATGCGGAATAATTATGCACGATTGGAGAATAGGCGAGGATCCTCTCAGAGAGCATAAATTCGAATCATTAGAATGCCAGTTCGCCAACGGGATTCCATGCGGTAATATACCGATAGGAGAAGAAAAACGGAAAGGGAAAAATTTCGCATGGCTGCGAAACAAAAATACGAGCGCTCCTCAGGAAGATCCGCCGGTGGAAAATTACGTGCATCTAACAGGAAAGGGGGCAATAGTCCTCCCAAGTCCACCCGATCTCCCTACACCCCCGGAACTTCCTCCGTCAAGGGATGTTTTTGTTCCCCTTCGCTCTCCACAATTACCCCTAAATAATGAACAACGAGGTGACACTCCCGTGAGACACTACGAGAACCACGAGGAAGAAAATGCTTACGTCCTACCTGACTCCAGACCCGCGGAAGCGAGTTTACGATCAGGCAACCGGAAAGCAACGGGCGGAAAAAGGATAGCGACGGAAGTCTGCAATGCGACTGTATCACCAAATGGGAAAAGGAAAACGATGAACAATGCCGAGGAAGCGGACTTAAACCAAAGCATAGAGACGCCTATATCACCTATCATACGCCAATCCTGGTTTACGGAAATTCCGGCACCCCCGCATCCTACTCCAGCAACCACAGGTTCCGGAGGTAATATAACTCCACCCGTAGCAACCAACGAAGGCGCAATCGCGCACGAAACACCAACCATCGTTCAAGCGGTGTTGAAAAAACCCGCGTATAGCGAAACAATGACGATTGAGCCTCCAATTCATTCGGAATATGCCACATATGAAGAACGACTAAAAACATACATGGAATGGCCCGTAGCAATAGATCAGACGGCCGAAAAAATGGCTGATGCAGGGTTTTTCTACCTGCTACGCGGAGATCGAGTAAAATGTTTCATGTGCGGAGGCGAGCTATACCGATGGGGCCCTGGCGATGATCCTTGGAAAGAGCATGCCCGCTGGCACAAGACTTGCCAGTACCTGCTACAAAGAAAAGGAACGGGATACATTGAGGAAGTCAACAAACAAGGGGATGCCGAACCAACCATAGCGGAAGTAATGAACCACTACCGAACATTTTGCCAGAAGAAAATTAAGCCAACCCCTACGGAACGAGCGCCATTGCGTGAGTACGAAAAGAGCGCTCTAATGGACTGCATCCCCGCCGGATTTATTGCACCCGGAATCAGATTGGACGATGTCGTTTTCGACAACCTCTGCCGTTACTGTGGACGGAACCGTGTCTCAGGAATCTACATCCCGTGCGCACACGCAATAGCATGCTACGAGTGCGCCATGATCACGGATCGATGTGACCTATGCCAAGAGGAAATAAACTGTGTGCGGCACATGGTAATCCTTCCCGATCGCGTTTACAGCGAATACGACAAAGAAATCAGCCCATCGATGATACAAGAGGCCCACGACTTGGCCAGAAGCGCCATACGAACGCTCCAAGCCCTCACCCGAGGATAAAACAAAAAAAAAGGTGGAGAGAGAAAAAGAAAGAAAGAAAAAAAAAGAGAGAAAATATAAAGTTAATATTAGAAAACGTTGGATATAGTAATAATTATAAAAAAAAAAAAAAAAAAAAACCCATATAACAACAACAAACCTAGAAGGATTATAAACAAAAAAAAAAAGGGATATATATATATAATAACTAAGCAGTATTTAGTTAAACAATAGCAACCTAAATGATAGAAAAAGACGGAAAACCGAACAACAGTATTAGCAGGTTAGTCCATCAAGAAAGGGGTCACCCACCGAAAAAAAAATATAATACCCCCTATACCTCAGTGAAACGTACTCAGAAAAAAAAGAAGCATTGTCTGTGCTAACGAGAAACCAAGTTTAATACTCGGAAAAGAAAGGTCCGCAGTCCGGAAAAACATACAACACAGCCCTTAGGAAAAAGAAGGAAGAGAAGAAACGAGCAAGAAAATGTGTCCGAAAATCGGAAACGGGAACAATCCTCGCAGCTAAATAAATTAAACATAATAAAAAAATGAGAACTAACTTAACGGAAAAAAAAAGAGAAGAGAAAAAACATGTAGATAAAGGAAAAAGAGGAAAGAAAAAAAATGTAGATAAAAAAAAAGAGAAAAAAAAAACTAATAAGAAGAAAACACATAAGAATCAGAAAACATAAATCCATAATAATAGACAAAAAAAAGAGGAAGAAGGAAAAACGCATAGAAAAAGTATATATATATACATAATAATAATAATAATAATAATATTAATAATAAATAACACCTAGATAAATTGATTAAAACAATAACAAAACATAACAAAAAAAAAAGAGAAGAAAAAATATTTTAATAAAAAAAAAAGAGGGAGGAAAATATTTGATAAATAAATAATCATAAACGAAGAAAAAAAGAAACGACAAGACAAACCACGAAGGCGATAAAGAAAAACAACGACGAAAACTAAACAAAAAAAAGGGGGGAAGGAAGAGGCGACCAAATCGGACTACTCCGATACGCAAGAAAAAAGATAACACATAACCAATTCCAGATAATATACCCCTTTCGGGATTTGTTTATTAAAAATTCGCAGACAAGGTACAAAAATACATACATATAAAAAAAAAGGAGGAAAAGGGAAAACACAATAACGAATAAATAATAATAAACTACGAAATAATAACAGGAAAGTATATATATGATAAATAAATAATAACAAACTGAAAAAAAAGAGAGAGAAAATTTTCTTACATAATAAGAATAAAAAAAAAAGAGAGAAGAAGAATAAATAAATAAGAAAAAAAAGAGGATAATCATAATAATAATAATTAAATAACAATAATAATAATAATAATAATAATAATCACAATAACAATTAAGGTACATATATATACAATATATATATGTACACGTGTAAATAAAAAAAAAAAAAAAAAACCCGAAACGATGTAAACAAAGAAATCAATGAAGACGAAGACAACGATGAAGACGGAACCAACGATGAAAACAAAGGAAAATTAAGACCAACGAGAACGACGAAGACAACGATGAAAACGAGGAAACGATGAAGACAAACGACAACGATGAAGACAACGATGAAGACAACGATGAAGACAACGATGAAGACAACGATGAAGACAACGATGAAGACAACGATGAAGACGAACAAGAACGATGAAGACGAAGACAACAATGAAAACGAAGCCAACGATGAAAACGAAGACAACGATGAAGGCAAACGAGAACGATGAAGACGAAACCAACGATGAAAACGAAGAAAACGATGAAAGACAAACGAGAACGATGAAGACAAACGAGAACGATGAAGATGAAACCAACGATGAAGACGAACGAGAACGATGAAGGGAAACAAAACAACGAAGACAAAGACGACGATGAGGACGGAGGAAAATAAGGAAATGACAAAACAAGAGAAAAAATAATAACTTAAACAACACAGAATAAAATTCGGTTAATTTGCCCTCTCGGGATTTTGTTTATTTAAAAGAAAGATAAAGCACGGATGAAAAACAATGAAAATAAAACCTTATGCTACGAAATATAAACATAAAATATACCTAATTACAAAATACTAAAACTAAAAATTAAAACTATTTTGGCCATGGGACCTTTTTCCCAACAGCTACTCCTGCAACAAAAAGAAACAGAACACAGATTAAAATAAAGGAAAAACAAAATATATATATGAATATATACAAGGAAAACAAACAATAAAACTTACCAGGCGACGCCGAAGATGACCCCGTGACGCAGGGGAGGGAGCCCGTCTCCGCAAGAGGCCCCTACCTAGGCCAGGGAACAGGCCCGCCAGTTCATCTAGCAAGGTTGGCCTCGGCCGCCTCGGCTCCACTAGCCCCCCCCTAACACCCTGCTCGGCGGGAGGAGGACTGGCCGGACTAGGGGGAGGTCCAACCGGCAATAGTCTTTCGTAGACTATGGAGATTTCCGGAATCTCCGGTTCCCACTCCATAGCCGGAAGGGGAGTCGGGTGCCATATAGGGCGACCCTCCATCTCCGCGAGGAACCGGGCAAAGCGCGCCCCCTCATCCTCGTCCAGCGCAGGCTCCTGCTCCAGCCGCATTGGGGACTCGTCGTCCCAATCCGCGCAGACAACCTCATAAGGGTCTATCCCGAAGATTATCCGCAGGGCATACCGGTCTTCTGAGCGGTATCCCCATCTGGAAAAAGAAGGAGGGCAACAAATGTTAAATCGAAAAAAAAATATTAAAAAACACACACAAAAAAAAAGAGGAAATAGGGCTACTTACGGGTTACTGCTTCTGCGTTCAGCCCGGGTCTTGGCCACCATCTCTTCAAAGGCCTTGCCTCGGAGATCCCGAGTCCCACCGAAAGGATACGATGCCCACAGGACATCATACGCGTCGCAAAAATCAACCTCCTCGTTGGTGAAGTACGCTCCGTAGAAAGGCATGTTGACAGGTGGTAGAGGTTCTACAACGTTGAAGTCGAAAGGGAAGAAGTAACTGATGTGGAAATGGCAAAGACCTGGGCTTTATATACCCAAGTCAAGGGAGTTTCTCTCCACTGGTGAGGAAAATAGAGAAGCGGGGATGAACGGCCAATGGTCAGCGGCTAGACGAAGAAAACGCAATTGAAAAGCCCAGCCGGAAGGGCAGGGAAACGCGAAAACTACGGGACGAATAGGAGGACGCGGTTACCTCACCCAAGACGAATAGGAGTACGAAAAAAAAAGAGAGAGAAGGAGAAACGACATTTTTCTACGCGAACCTATGTAAAAGGAACGAATATAACAACAATCGTAGGAAAAACGCTAATAAAAATAAGGAGATAGAAGGAATAAATACAAAGAAAGGAGAACGAAACGAATAAACACAAAATTCAAGAAAATAATCTCTCACAAAATTTATTAAAAAAAAAAAAAGGGAGAGGAAAAAAAAGAGAGATGTGTTACAATCAAAACAATAAATGTATAATTCCTCATCACATTATAATTAGGAATGGCCCCAACAAACGACAAATTATGCTGAAATAAGAAGATTCATCACGGTAAATAAAAGGAAAACGCACTGAAAAAAAAAAGAAAAAAAAGGAGGGAGAAAATCACGAACCGACAAAAACGCCGGTAGGGATGCCGAGGTACGACCTGGCGTTCGGCGACAACTCCGGCCAACCGATCGAAAGGCATCCCGACGTTTTCCATAGAGAAAAGCCGGCGAAGGTCAAAGATATCTTCGTACTGTAAGTCCCAGCTGAAAAAAAAAAAGAGAAACTATGAAAATATATATACCAACGACACTACAAAGTAAGAATAAACTGCACGTAGTACACTTACCTTGCTTCATTCAACATTCTTCTAAGAAAACGCACTCGACGAACCCCTTTCTGCACAGCAATAGAAATTGTACCCGGTACACGTGGATTGCTATCAAGCAACCTCTGCAGGGAAGGAGTCATAGGCTCACGCACACGCGGCATATTTAGATTGGTCAAGACAAAACCAAATTCAACGGGATCAACTCTTGACAAGACGAAGGAGATTATAGAAATAAAAAATTTAGGAACATACACGCTCTTTTAAAACGATACGATGAGGCCCTAAGAAAAGGTTCCCACCCTCTTCCTAATACATGCGTTAACTCCCGACGCTCAGAGGACCAACGGGAATCCTGTACATCTTACCAATAGACGGCACGCACCCCTCTCCTTCCCGACTTTAGGAGCGTTGCCGCTCCCCGATTTTTACCTATAAAATCGATGACGTTGCAGATGGAAAAGGCGTTACTCGCACGAGGATTAGCACTCTTACTACTGCTGTATTCCCCACTCCCTGCGGAAGGAATAATCGGATACGATTGCACCGGCGCCACCTTGAATATCACGACCGTATCACTCTTAGAGATCGGCGAATGCGACATTCCCACACAGGAAGTGAATGAAACTGCCGTCCATATACAACTATTACAATTGAACCAATACTCTTCCATACAAGTTTGGCAATGTAAAGTCGAAATATACCGCGTGATCCGCCGATGTGGTATGTGGTCACACGGTATGGATGTACCCAATGGAGAATACGCATACATCGACACAGTCTCACGCGATATTTGTACCGACCTCCATAAAACTGGAAAAATTAAAATCGGACAAACCGAAATATATGGAGCGGATGCAAACGGCACGATAATGCGCCCCATTTCAATAGCTGGAACTGTGAATCAAGATGCATCCTGTGAGGGGGTATCTTACTCCGATCCCTACGGAAACTGGGACAAAGTATTCGTAAAAGGAACGGTTAAAATTTCGCTCCGTGATTACTCTGCGGACGTCGACGTAGATACCAATAAAGTTCATTTAAAGTCAGGTATGCGGTGTGAGCTCAGCGAAGGCCGTTGCGTTGACATCGATGGAGGCGATACCTTTTGGCAACCGTTCCCCGAGGATAGCTGCCACACCAAGCAATACGGGGTGCTTTATGAAGGCCCGGCTAAACGCACCACTGACATCGACACAAAAAATAAACAAACAATGTATTCACTAACAGAGGGAGATGTCATTTTCGCTTTAACTGCGAAGGGGCATGCGAGCGTATGCGGATACACGTTAATTCGCACCGAGCACCCAAAACTACTGATTGTAGAAATACAGAAGGGAGATCCCTTCATAAAAAAGGAGGCAATATCTGTAAACAACCTCGATCTTTTCGCATATGTAAATTCTAAATTCGTATACGTAGAAAAATATATACGCACACAAATGAAACAAATGTACATAGACGTCCTCATGCAAAGATGCAATCTCGAGAGACGAGTTTTGGAAAACACCATCGGCCTCGCCAAACAATCACCCGATGAATTCGCTTATAATATAATGAAAGGGCCAGGATATATGGCCGCATTGTCGGGAGAAGTAGCCCATATTGTAAAATGTATTGCAATAGAGGTAAAAATCCGAGAGACGAAGGAGTGTTACACTCAGCTACCTGTGGAGGTAGGAAACCATTCTTACCATCTTACGCCGCGCACGCACATACTAAAGAGAACAGGTACCCAGGTCACCTGCAATACACTTGTGCCGTCTATGTACCGTGTCGAAGGAGAATGGTATTCATTGGAACCCCGACCTATCCACGCGACGCCGCCAACTATACTTAAGCCTCTTTCCGAGCACACATGGACATATAGAAATCCGCAGGCGCTAGCCACCAGCGGAATATATACGCAAAAAGATTTGGATGATTTGCGAGAACATATTATGTTTGCCGCCGAACGTCCCGCCATCCTAAATTCCGTAGCAAGGGGTATAGCAGGCCAACCCACTATTACGCAAGGAGGATCTATTGCGAATTTGATTGACGAACAAGCAATAAACAAAATAATCGAGAGTTCCTGGGAAAAATCATGGGGATATTTCTCAACTTTTGGCACCTTTAGCGCAGGATTAATTGGCATCGTTATGTTGTGCAGAGGAATAAAACTAATAATCGATACAGTGATACATGGATACGCTCTACACACGGTATACGGTTGGTCATTATACCTCATTGGAGCCATTTGGGATTCCGTGACGAACCTACTGCTGCATTTAGGAAGAAAATTTCCCAAAGATAACGGAGGGGATGATAAGGATGACGAGGAACCTACCCATAAATCCCCACTACAACCCCAGCCGCCGAGCTATTATGCGGAAAATGAAAGAAAACCTACTACATTTAATCTGGAGCCTTTTCATTTCGGGTTCGACCCAAGAATCCACGACCTCCAACGGACTTTAAATCGCGAGGGACCGAGTCATCAATACCAAGTACCTGTGACTATACATCAGGCCCCCACCCTACCGTCATATCTCAGTCCGGAAGCCGCGACTTTACCACGCAGTACCCATGGAAGAACTAATAGAATAAAGGAGGATAAAATACATTACAAAACCCCTCGACCCCTAATGACAAACTACAAAACAAATCTATTAGAACACGGTATGGAAACAAAGGAATTAACACCATTAACGCAAGGATTGACACCGCCCTTTGCGACAACACTCATGGCTGAGCCACGAGAATGTATTCCCCAGGGACCCCCAGAGCCTATGCAACGCAACGAAACGACGCAACAATCACTAATACCGGAACAAGTCGAACCTCTCTCGGAATCAGAAACTAGCGAAGAATCGGCAACAAGCAACAAGGGTGCGGAAAGAATATACCCTACCCTCGAAAAAATTAAGAGAGTCACCGGTCACACCCCGTGCCCCGAAAGAAGACAGATGTTCCTCTCTCTCGAAAGACGATTGAACAAATAAATGAAAATGCAAGGGTGGAGGAAATGAAACCATTTACACTCATTTAATAACAAATTAACAAAAAAAAAAAAAAAAAACATCACTCCAATAACCTCCGCCCTTTTAAAATACATTAAAAAAACCCTAAATAAATCAAAACGATATTTTTCGTTAAAGGAAGCTCCAAGTCCGGAAGACCCAAACGCCGACGCAATAAACCTTGGCGAAATCTTCAACAGGAAAGGAAAAAGGGAAGGGAAGATCAAGAAACACGAGAACTTTCTGAAGAAAAAATAAACAATGGATAGTCAGCGAGAGGATAGGCACAACTTCCGAAATGCGGCAATGCGGTTGTTCTCTTTCCTACCTTGGAATAACGACGCCGTCGACCCCATTGATTTGGCGAAGGCAGGATTTTATTACACCGGTCAAGGAGACGCAACTACCTGTTTCGAATGCAAACTCACTTTGAGTCAATGGGAATTCGAGGATAACCCTATGAAAGAACACAAAAAATGGCAAGACAAATGTCGGTTTGTACGAGGAATCCCCTGCGGTAATATACCCTTCGGTGTAAACCCTGCCAGAATACCCGTCGCGCATTCACCCGAGGCACCGTATGACACCAGGAACCCCAGCCCCCACCGAAGTGACGGCAACGGAGAACCATCTTTGAACGGCGATAAAGTAAAAGAACCTGTCCACCCTTCATATGCCACTTATGGCACGCGACTCCGAAGTTTCGCGAATTGGTCGGCATCATCACCCGTGTCTAAGGAAAGTTTAGCGCAGGCAGGATTTTTCTACGCCGGAAAGGGCGATATGACGATATGCTATTTCTGCGGGGGAGGACTAAAGGACTGGCAGCCCACCGACACTGCATGGGAACAACATAGGGAATGGTTCTCTAAGTGCAAGTTTCTGCGTACTCGAGGAAAATGTCTCAGACCCGTGGCCTGCGGCTACCCCTCCTCCTCCTCCTCCTCCTCCTCCTCCTCTTCCTCCTCTTCTTCATCCTCCCTTTCATCCTCCTCTTCCTCCTCTTATTCCTCCTCTTCCTCTGTCATTTCGAATATGCGCGGTGTATTGAGTGTGTTTGGAGCAATGAGAAGATTAGCCCCTCGAAATACCCGGAAACAAGAAGAAACCGCGGGCAAACAAGAAGAAGCCGCGGGCGAACAAGAAGCAGCCGCGGGCGAACAAGAAGAAACCGTGGGTGAACGAGAAGGAGCCGCGGGCAAACAAGAAGAAGCCGCGGGCGAACAAGAAGCAGCCGCGGGCGAACAAGAAGAAACCGCGACCGGACAAGAAGAAGTCGTGATCAAACGGAAAGAAGCTGCGTCCGAACAAAAGGAAGTTACGATGAAACGGAAAACAACTAGACGAGGGAAATTCGCTACCGAAAAAGGGGAAGCTACGATCCTCGAGGAGGAAGCACGCAATATTCCACCACTGGAAATTGTTACGCAAAATCTCTCCGAAAACGAATACTTGCCACCCCTTACAACCCCCGGACAAGACAAATCCAGCCAGCAATTTGACAATGAGCAAACCGTTGGTAACCATTTGTGTCAGCTATGCCACCAGCGTGAAGTCGGGATAGTGGTATTACCTTGTCGACATGCCAATCTTTGTACTGATTGCGTGAACCAACTAAAGCAGTGCATTGCGTGTGGAGCTGATATCGAGTACGGAATTAAAATAACCATCGCCCACAAAAGTAACTGGGATTAGAGAGACACATGTCTGCAAATCGCACTCCAGAGAGGAAGATAGCAAGAGCGTCCAGAATAGTTAAGAAGTTAAGAAAAACAGCGAGTAAATTACCAGGAAAACAAGGGAAAAAGGGAGGGGAGAAGGAAATTTAGTAATAAGGAATAACATTAACAGTAGTAGTCCCGATAGCAATCGACAAAACCTAACGAAATCTTCGGAAATAAAAAAAAAAAACAAAAAAAAAAAACGAAAAAAAAAGAATCACAAAAAAATGAATACAAAAAAAAAGAGGAAAAAAAAAAGTACAATAATAATAATACTAATACATTTTTTTTTTTTATATATATATAATATTTTACCCAACGAAAGAAAAGGGGAGAAAAATAGAGCAGGAAGCATAATACTACATAAGCACTAACCCACTCATTATCTGTATGTGTTAGTACCACCGACATGTCTCGATGTACATGTACAAGGGGAAACCAATGCACCGAGAATCTGGGGAAACCTGTGAGACCCGCCAATCCCGGCGAAACTCTTCCCATCGAGGTGGGACGGCCGAAACCAGTGTGCCTCGTCCCCGGAGCATCCCGGCTCTATTGTTATTGGAAAATAAAGCTGCGAATCGACGTTGCGAAAAAGGATATCGAACTATACGTCCCGCCGGAATGGAGGGCCTTAACCCCCGAAAGATTGGAAGACTGGGTCGGACGACTACGGGACCGACCATTCGAGGACATTGTATTAGGAAGAACTCAGTATCATTGGACCATCGACGTTCTCCTACCCGCCCGACAAGATTACCGGACGGTCCCTATTCACGGCCGGAACGGTTGGCCAAACTTTTTCGAACCTACGCCTATATGGAATCGGCCGAGGTTGAGCCACGAGACGGAACGACTCGCCATCACTATAAATCGCGGCCCGCTTCCCCCCTGTCTAGGCATGGGAGACGTAGTATGTTACTGGCGAATGCGGTTACCAAGAACATCACAGCCGAGACGATATGTATGGGTGCCACCCGAATGGAGAAGACTCACGGACAAGACTCGATCTCTGTGGGCTCGCAGACTTGGCGCTAACGCTGAACAACCGATCGAACTAGGAGGAACTCATTATTACTGGGATTGCGATACTTTAGTTCCCTATGGTCAGAATCCCCAGTCGATAGAATACGAGGGATGCGGGCGATATAAGCCTTTCAATGATCAAGACGAAACCGATCCGCCGCCCCGCCGGCCAAAAACCTGGAACCTCCCGCCACCCCCCCTTCGTGCAGTACAACTCGGCGAAAGAAGTAGCCAGTCAAAAATGTACACTTCTCTTCTAAGAGAAGAAGCGAAACCAGTCTCAAAATTAACAGTGAGATACACTGACCCTTTTGACCAGCAAGAGGGGGGTATTTACACGAGCCCCTACAAGGTGCTTGAGACCGACGTTTGAAAAAAATGGAGAGAGAGAAAAAAAAATATATATAAATATGCGCTACTAACAAATCTAAGAACTACCTCATAAAACCTAGATAATATACTAAACTTAAAAGGGAGAAGCTACGAAAACACGAAAAAAAAAAAAAAATTATATACAAAAAGCTACACAAAAAAAATATATATATACATAGATATATTCTACAGATAGTTTTATAAACACATACATATCTATATTTAACCTTCGATGATGAAACCATGGGGAGAATTAACAGCGTGCAATCCACAGGAAATGGTTCAATATAAATTGATCATGCCGATCGACAACACCTACATGAAGCATAGTAAATTATACTATTGGAGCATCCTCCCAGGAGTTTACGTGCCCCCGGAATGGAGGGATGTGCCTAGCTGCATTCTCGAGGAGTGGTGTCAGTTGATACCCGAGGAATCTGAATCTGCAGTCATCGGCGGAACTACCTACTTCCTACACTATGACCTATTACTACCCTGGGGTCAAGCGGCACAGTACATTATGACTGAGGACGACGCACGAGCACAGCGAGCTTACGAGGAACGGCCCATCGAACGAGAGATGATACAACAGAGAGCTGGCCTCCCTCGAAACCCCCACGTTCGCAGACGTTTGATCGCCGATCTACTCAACCTATGAGGTTACTCAATCACACGGATCATTGATAAAGTTAAGCAATATACACATAAGAAGATATAACCGATAGAGTAAATAGGAAACCCGAATAAGGAAGCTAATAATAATCATAATAATAATTTTTTTTGAAACTTTTAACACAAGAGAGGAGATTTTTCGCACAGTATATTAAGAAAGAATAGAGAAGGTACAATCAAGGATAAACATAGGTAAAAAAGGAAACTTAGGAAAAAGAAAGAGAAAGAAAAAAAATTAATAAAAATATAACATTATACACAAAATTTCATTTCCACCCCGCATGGCGGAGGTGATTATTAGGCTTCTCCTAATAATCAACTTAAGGGGGGGAGGTGTTACGTCCGGCGTAACGCTCTATGTATTTCTCTTTGACCACCATTAAAAGTTAATACTCTAAAAAAACAAAGAAGAAGGAAATTGGTTTACTGGTAGTTCCTATATCCACATGAGATCTCGATTAGGTTAAATTCCTCCGAAGCCGACTTTACCGAGTTAACGAGCCTAGATAAAACAGGCCCAAAGGACCTCGGGCAGAGGTCGGACAAGGCGGTCTCTGACCCCTCCTCCGAACTCTCCCCCCCCTGGAATACCAGCAGGAAACTAAAGACGCGAGGCCCCACTAGTTGTCAACATGGAGCTCTACTATTACCCTGTATCGACCCAGGCCCTATAGATCCATAAACCGACAAATCTTCTTTACCACGGCCAAAGACCAGTTGGAAAGAGAGGAGTTTGCGGTCAGCTGAGTTAAGTTCATGCCCAAGGGTCAGTCAAAAACGGTCGACAAATTATCCTCGAAAAAGATCACACGTTTAAACGGTGTCATAGTTGAACCAAAGCTCCACTGCTTAGAGGGAAGAAAAAGGGGGCTTCGATCGATGATCTCGGTGAAAATGGAAATAACTTTTCTTCCTTTTCATTTATATAAATAACGAAATCCAGCAGGAAAATAAATAATTACAGAATAATAATCGGCGTTCGAGAGCATCACAAAACAAATAACGAAAACAAAACCACCACACCATTGATAGATTAAACGTTAACAATATAACTGATATCTCTATATCAATTATTGAAGAGTATTCTTAAAAATTGGATTTGTTCCTTCAAACGCCTGTGTCTATCCTTAATAAGAAATATGTATTCCTAGATAGTAAACGTAGTATAGTATAAAGAGTGAAACAACTATAGATGCTAGAAGAGGGCCCGACTCCCCAATAACAGCCGTAGGATAAGTCATACGACGAAACCAGCCGCATTGAGTCGCGAAAAGTAAAAAAGCCCTCCGAACACAATTTAAAGGCAATCTATACACTCCTAGCGATAACCGTAAAATCCGGAACAGTATACAAATGTTTCTCGCATATACCATATAAAATTATTAAACCCCGAGAAAACTCCCACGAAAGGTTGAAACCGAAATTTGTTGGAGATTTGCCAAGGTTTTCGAAACCGATACTCAAAAATAAGTCCTGATACGATGAGGAAAAGATAATTACTCTTTAATAAAATAAGCGAGAATCATTTAAAGTACTCTACACTTACATAGAAATTGTTACAGTTAAAAGAAACCTTTTTTTTTTGCGTATACTTACCGAACGTTAATTTAGTTTAAGAGATTGATACTTTCACATGGAGTTTATGACTCAGCGCATCTCAGAATCATAAGGACAGTTTCTTTGTTGAGAGCATTGATGAGATCCATTCTATAAATAGACTCCGTATAGCGCTCTCTACCAAGAAATACCCTGCCTCAAAGTCATTGCATTCCGCCGAAACCTATAAACGAATTCTCAGAATACAGAATGCGAGAAGAGGGGAAATGGTGCGTACGTGATTTGTTTCGCGCCCTTTACAATCGATACCCCACTCCGTCATCCACGGCGTGGGCCTGATTCACGCGAGTTCGACTAGAAGAAGGGCCTAAAAAAATCCGAGGTCCAATCAAAAGGTCAGATTCAATGCACCTCCCTCATCTTCTCGGTGACAGTATCCAAAATCATAAGGAAAATAGATATACGAAAGGACACTCCCATAAAAATGTTCAATCCCCACCATATATCGCTAAGAAAAAAAAGGTATAAAACCCCTCGAAATTGAGGGCTCGGGACACACAGTTACACTGACATTCAGACCCAAAAATTTCGAGTAATAAGTAGTCTTCACTTTTTACGCGAATTTTATCCGTTTCGAACGTTATACTGACCAATTTGTGGTTCAGATATAGCGCAATTTTACACCATCCACAAATATTTCTTTACTTTCAACAATTTACGAAGTTATACCAATTATTTTTCGACAATTTGTAAAAGGATCACATTTAGAATCCATATTGTATACTTTCATTGAGTTCATCATTAAAAAGTGTTCAATCTCCTTTGCATCCGCGAACCATTTCTTTATCACCTTCGAAATAACAAATTGAGACGAAGTTCGAGACGAGAAAGGACACCATCTTTAAACACAGGCGGCAAAACATCATCAACCACCGTAAGTACATCTTTACAAGTGTTTATTGCACCTAATTCTACGTTCTTGTCAAAGCCCAGAGATCCGTAAAGGTCTCCTAGGGTTCTCCGTACACCTGTGCCTCGCGCTGCCACCTTGTTCGAAAAGGACGGCAGGTACCCGTAGGCGCGTCAAAGAATTCCTCTCCGTTTCTCTTTTCAAGAAAACTCAAAACCGCAACTACTTAGCTAACTTCCAAACACATAAACACGGCAAGCATTCTTAAGGGCTCCATCCCAAGCAATTTTCCGAAAGGTTAAGGCTTTAAAAAGGAGCAAACGTTGTACCCGGTATCGACACCAGGTGTGGTAAAGGTAGGCGCAACGCTCTCCTGACCAGCGCGTGCGATAATAACGGCGGCAGCAGTTACCGTGCAAACTAGAGTAATTAAAAGAGCGCTAGTTTGGACGTAACACATATGTGAGTATTGTTTTTTTATTTACAGCAGGGATGCGCAACATCGAATTAAAATTGAAATGGTTTTCCACTCGAAAAAGTATTTAAAAGCATGAATCGTTATAGCAGAATTAGTTTTCAAATGTTGCCACAAAATTGTTTTGTAAGTAACTTTTCCTGCGCTCTGCAGTAAACGTTGAAAACTAATTCTGCTATAACGATTCATGCTTTTAAATACTTTTTCGGGTGGAAAACCATTTCAATTTTAATTCGATGTTGCCCATCCCTGATTTACTCTTTTATATGTTTTAATTAAACAATTAATCGATTTTATATTTTTACATTTACAGTGTTCGACTAATGGAAGCACGAAACAAGCGGCGACCGCAGCGGATCGATAGCAGCAGCGACAGCGGTGAGTCGGCGCAAAAAAAAATTTTTGTTTTACTTAAAATGTTTTTTAGTCAAAATGTTGTTTTAAAACTCGGGGATTTGTTTGTAGACGATTCAGCCGGCGAGCGCGACGCACCCGGCGAAGTCGCCGCAAACATCGAAGTCGCCGCAAGCATCGAAGTCGCAGGAAACATCGACGCCGACGACGCACCCGGCGTAGTCGCCGCAAGCATCGAAGTCGCCGGAAACATCGACACCGACGACGCACCCGGCGATTCTGATAACGGCGAATCCGACGAACCCGAGGCGGCACCATGCGCCCGAGCCAGCAAAGGCCGAAGAATTTCAATGAAAAGAAGGAGTATTTCGGCGTATTTCGGCGGAAACATCGACGCCGATGACGCACCCGGCGAATTCGCCGCAAACATCGACGCCGATGACGCACCCGGCGAATTCGCCGCAAACATCGACGCCGACGACGCACCCGGCGTAGTCGCCGCAAACATCGACGCCGACGACGCACCCGGCGTAGTCGCCGCAAGCATCGAAGTCGCCGGAAACATCGACACCGACGACGCACCCGGCGATTCTGATAACGGCGAATCCGACGAACCCGAGGCGGCACCACGCGCCCGAGCCAGCAAAGGCCGAAGAATTTCAATGAAAAGGAGTATTTCGGCGTGGAACAACAAGTTTACGATCGGCGAGGACGTATTCGTCAAGATGGGGCGCAACCCATTTTGGCCCGCCACCGTCGTTCGGATAATAAATTGCGGTAAAAACCATCATTTGATGGTTAACTTCTACGATTGGACTGAGGAGTTGTTCGCAGTAAAACAATTGCGCAATGTCAAAAAAATAACGGCCGAAACAATGGCCATCTACACGGCACAAAAATTAAAAATATCGTGTATAGTACATTATATATCGATAGTGGTGTGGCTAATCAATATAACCCTCCACTTGGAAATCTTCTCGGCGATATGACCGATGAACTGTGCGACTACGGTAGCGGTAGTTTTATTAAGCGTTTCGTCTCAGGGGGCCCTAAATTTTACGGATATCTGGTACAGACCCCCGATGGTGGAGAAATAGCTTCTTGCAAGGTTAAAGGCATTGGTCTTAATTATAAAAACGGGCAGAAAATTAACTTTGAATCCATCTGCAAACTTGTTCGCGAACCTGGTAGAAGTATATCCGTAAAGTTTGACTCCATAAGACGAGACGCTTACCATCAAGTTGTCACGAGGCCCGAAACGAAAACGTGTAAGCCCGTCCTCGTTAAAAGGCGAAGATGGGGTGAATACGATTCGTTACCGTACGGCTACATAGAATAAGCAGTACGAATGGTACATTTTGTAGATTTTTTGTAAATTTTGTAAAAAATAATACGTTTTAATAAAAATAACGTTTAGGCGCTGGATACATGTGGTACTTGTACCCCGAATTACGCTGATCAGCGTGTCTATTATAAAAATAAAAAAAATTACGTGTAAATATATATATATATATATAATATTTAATGTTTTAGTTTGAATTAATTATAAGAAGAAACTTGCCTGCAAGCATTGTTATTTTACTTACCTATCATGCATCCCAATAAGCTTCACCCTGATGCATGTATAAACGCAATGACGAGCTTATTCGGTTACACTGTGAATATTAGCTAATCCGCAGTGTAACCCCGGTCTACATACGCTGTTAGCTTATTCCGTATGTACTTCCGCGGGTATGAGCCAAGTAACGGCGAACGCGGCTGCGGCGGCGGCGGCGGCGGCAGTGACTGTGCCAGCCACTCTGCTTTAAAAGGCTAAGCAATAGCTAAGCGGCTAGCAATAAAATGTATTGTTTTTCTCTTATATGTTTCAGAGCAAACGGTGTCACAATTGTTTAGCGACGGTGTTGCTGAATATTTATATGTAAGCTTGGAAGACAACGGGTATGCGAACATTTGGCCGTGAAAAAAAAAAAAAAAAAAAAAATTATTAATAAAAAAGATGGATGGAAATCATGAATTTGAGTATTTAATATCCTCGTAACTCCCCGATTCCCTCATTAACCAATATGGATCCACGCTGAAAACATCCATGGACTTCTATTATCGCCGGTCCGACAGGCTGTGGCAAAACAGTCTTTGTAAAAAAATTTTTGAAACATATTTCATACATGGCCGACGTTAAATTTGCTCGAATATTATTCTATTATTCAGAGTGGCAGGACGGTTATAAAGATTACGGCCGGGAGATAGAATTTTTGGAGGGGCTGCCACAAAACTCGGACATTGCTGGAGACAATCGCCCAAAGCTCTTCATAATTGACGATTTAATGCGCGAATCTTCAAATGGCGAAATTGTAGATTTATTTACAAAGGGGAGCCACCATAAAAATATAAGTGTAATTTTTATTACCCTAAATATCTTCCATCAGGGTCGCGGTCAGCGCGATATCTCATTAAATACGAATTACATTGTAGCTTTTAAAAATCCACGCGATCGTGCGCAGATCGCACATCTGGCTCGTCAGGTATACCCCGAAGATTCAACATTTTTACAAGAAGCTTATCACGATGCAACAGCGAAACCCCACGGTTACTTGCTTCTAGACCTTAAACAATCGACTCCAGATAATTGCCGGTTTCGTACTTGCATATTCCCCGATGATCCTCATAATTTCGTTTATGTGCCGAAGCGGGGTAGTGGAGCTCGTTAGTAAAGTATAAATCATCATCACCGAGTGCATAATCATCATTCGGTTCGTGGCTATGGCACCATCAACAGTGGCTACAACTTCTATCGGAAAAAAGAACATAATTCTGCTGCATGCCCTCTGTCATCTGGATAAACAGCAGCGGGCCTTGCAATCGCCGATTACGCTCAATAGATAAAAACGGGGTTAGATCTATTTGCGAGTGTGCCTTGAATACTTTGAATGGCGCTGTACCCTTAAAAAAATCCGAACGACTGCGCCTATCGAAGCATAAAAAAGTTTTGCGAAGGCTTGTAAATAAAGCTGGTGGCTGGAAAACGAAGAAGCGCGTAATTGTACAAAAAGGGAGCGGCTTTTTATTACCCCTTCTCCTGCCGATCTTAGGCACAGTGTTGTCTAACGTTTTTGCTCATAATTGACAAGATGCAACACGCAAAAAAAATGGTTTTAGTACCTCAAGAAGCTATCCCAATACGTGAGACACTAGAGCAGGCTAGATCCGTTCAAACACCGGGCAACACACTCAGCAGGCTCGATGCCGAAATGGATGATATACTTCGTTCGGTAACACCTTCGAACGAACGTGAAAAATGGAAACTGTATCAACAAGTATTACAACGTTATCAATTCTTCACTGATGAGGAGCGTCGACCCAAAATTATCACGGCTCCCGTGAACGCTGAAAAACCTACGGAACAAATATCTGAAGAGCCGGAACAAACAGCTGAGAACGAAGAAATAGCAGGAGTATCTGATGCTGTTATATTAGCAACTGTGCCGAAAACATATAAAAATTAGGCAGAGCAGTTGTTGAAACATCTCCACAGCACCCCCGGCCGTAGGCTAACATGGGATAAGTCGGGAATGATCTCGATCAATCGTGAGCCTGTAAAGGGAACCAACATAGCAGACCTCGTGAACGAAGCTATGCGTGAAAGAAAAACGGTGCGCGCCACAGGCCGCGAGCAGTTTGGCGCTGAACTCCGGAGGCTGGGGATCCCTCGTGAATTCATCGGTAATTCAAGTTTATTGTATGAGAATCATTCGTTGGAGAACGCTATAAACGCCAACCTCAGTCGCCTCGATGCATCAACATCGTCAAATATTATTCACACACCTAACGCGAGCTTAAATTCTTCCGTTGGTAGTGCTGAGAAGCGTCGTACGCCGACTAGTGCTTTTTTAAACAAATCGTGGAAAAAGCTGAAGATTTAATGGCTTTATTGGAAAAGTTTTATTACGACCCAACGCATCCGGCCGGATATGCCGGTGCACCGAATTTACTTCGCGTGGCCGATAACGAAAAGATCTCCCGTGATGATGCAACTAACTGGCTGAGAGCTCAGGATACTTATACGTTACACAGGCCAATACGCCGTAGATTCCCTAGGCGTCACTACGCGGTGGATAATATTGATGATGTCTGGGAGGCTGATCTCGTCGATTTACGATCCCGCAAAGATGATAATGGTGGCGCAGTTTATCTTTTGGTGGTAATTGACGTTCTTAGCAAATATGCATGGGTCGAAACGCTGCGAGATAAAACATGCGCTGAAACCACTGAGGGGTTTAAACGAATACTGTCTAGAAGTAGCGGACGAGCACCCGTATGGCTACAGACAGACCGCGGTAAAGAATTTGTCGGCAGTATTTTGCAACGATTTTTGAAGACCCGCGGGATACGATACCGTGTTGCTCGAAATCCGGATATTAAAGCTGCAATTGTGGAACGTTTCAACAGAACATTGAAGGAGCGCATGTGGCGATATTCTACGCACAAAAATACCCGCCGTTATACCGATATATCGCAACCTATAGTACAGGCCTACAATAACACAAAACACTCGACGATCAAGATGCCACCTGCGGCCGTTACTCGATACAATGCCTCAATAGCACACGAAAACATGGAGAGAAGCTATAAAACGGTTCATAAAGTACCTAAATACAAGGTCGGCGAGTTTGTACGTATCAGTAAAGCGAAAGCCGTGTTCGAGAAAGGTTACGAGTCCCGCTGGACGGAAAAAATATTCAAGATTCACAAGGTTCTCACAAATAGGCAACCGCCGATTTATGAGTTGGTTGATCTACAAGGCGCAGAAATTGACGGATTTTTCTACGAAGAAGAATTGAGTATTGTCATAAAGACGCCCGATGCTGAGGAGTTTGTAATCGAAAAAATTCTCAAAACTATAGGCAAAGGCCGTAATAAACAACACTTTGTTAGCTGGAGAGGGTATCCAGAAAAATTCAACTCTTGGATCGCCGCCGCGAATATAGTGAATAAAAAATGAGAGATCAGTTCTATCTCGTCTTGCCCAGTAATAGTAGTATGAAGTACTACCCCGAGAATACAGTGACCCACTACCTTACACAGCTACCAAGTCCTCTGAAAATGTCCGGAGAATGGGTCGTGGCCCTGACGGAAATTCAATTTCCTCGCACATTTCTTCATATAGATCCTGCTAAAGGACAACACTATAAGGCTACTCCAATTACAGCCTATACTACTCATAAAATAGATCAGCCTAAATCATCAACGGCCGCGGTGTCTAGTACCATCAATAAAAATAACAAACGAGTAGTGAGGGAGACCACTGGCGACGGTGAAAACAAACAAGTACCCGTTACGACGCAAGAGGCTCATAAGGTTGAAATCCCCTCAGGAGTCTACGCGTCCGTCAAGACGCTAGTTGACACTATTAACAATACGGAAGTATTTAAAAATCATATTCGTATTGAGTACGATGAGACTATTGGTGGACTAGCACGTATAAGCGTGATCCGCGATAATTGCGCTGCTGAGTGTGAATTTCCTCATTTGTTACATTTCGACGCTAAGCTCTGCAAAGCTTTAGATTTTAAATACGTCGAAGAGCTCTGGGACATACATAAATACATGTACATTGCCAACTATCCGGCAAACCTATCCATGAGTCTCCCCGACAAATTATTTGTATATACAGATATTTGCGAAAACTATATAACAGGAGATGTCCAGACACCTCTGCTACGTATCGTACCTGTGGATAACACAAATTATGCTTATGGCTCTACCCAATCAAAAACATTCGCGCCACCACTCTACGTACCCTTATTACGCACAGAATTCCGTACGATCGAGATAGATATAAGGACCGACACTGGCAAACCAGTACCATTCCAGAGCGGAACGCTGACGGTTACATTACACTTTAAGCGTATACGATAAAAAATATATTGTCATGGGTCGGTACATTGATCATTACGAGTGTCAGGTTGGAGGTGGAATTGATCGCGTTTTTGTTGGTGCACCTTATCAACGCGGTCATGGCCTAGGAAGCTTTCTGAGTGGTTTATTTCGACGTGCGCTGCCTTTGCTAACTCGGGGTGCGCGCGTTGTTGGTAAAGAAGCACTACACACGGGCATGAATATATTGGGCGATGTTGCGCATAATACACTATTTAAAGACGCGTTTAGAACACGCATAGCCGAGAGCGGAAGAAATTTAAAGCGAAAGGCTGAGGAAACGCTTGAGAACCTCATCAGAGGTTCGGGATATAAAACGCCCAACCGAGGTCGACAGTACCAGTCGATGTTTGGTCACTCGAGTTCGCACATCGGTACTCAGCCACTTGCAGCTCTAAAATATACCGAAAGCAGTGGCCTGAAGAAGAAGACGAAACAATCACCGAGGAACAAGAAGAAGACCTCATCAACTAAGCGCTGTAGAAAAGCCGGGAAATCAAAGAAAAAAAAAATTGTTAAGCGTAAAAAAAAGCGCACAGTCGCCGACATATTCGGATAATTTCTGTAAAACGTTGTGAAAAAATGTCTTTCTTGCATCCACACTCATGCGAGTGTTTAAAATCGGAACTGGATTTATTCACTCTTCCCCCTACGCAAACAAGTATAGAAGCCTCTCAGGGGGTCCATTATAAGCCTGTTTCATCGCTAGCAGACGATACACCCATTGAATTTGTTATACCAGGTCATGGTGACGAGTACATTGACTTGGCTCACACGATGCTTAGCATACGTGTTACACTACAACCTGGGACCGGCGAACTGGATGAACATGATAAAGTGGCGCCCGTGAACAACCTACTACACTCATTGTTTAATCAGCTCGACGTGTCGTTCAATCAGAAGCTTGTATCATCCCCGAATAATGCTTACGCATACCGTGCATACATGGAAACACTACTGAACTACAAGGCTTCAACGAAAGCTCACCAATTGAGAGCCAGTATGTGGATAGATGACACATCGCCAGACTTTGACTCTGAGCCCGTCTCGACGGCGCGCTCAGCGTCTGGTGTAGTACCCATACAGAAGAACAAAGGTCTGGCGACCCGCCAAGCTCTGATGTCGAACGGTAAAGCGGTAGATCTTCTCGGATATCTACATTCTGATATTTTCAACCAGGAGAAGTTCTTACTCAACGGTGTTGAATTACGCCTTCGCCTTGTACGCTCGACAGACGCTTTCTGTCTTATGGATGCGTCAGGAAAAAGTTATAAAACACATATTTCGGATGCGAGCCTCATTGTGCGACGTGTTAAAATCAGCCCTAGTATACTAGTTGCTCACGCTAAAGCCTTAAGTAGAGGAACGGCAAAATATTCTTTTACGCGTGTAGAGGTGAAACCATTTACCATCCACGCCGGTGTACATGGTGAAACACTCGATAATATTATACTCGGACAGCTACCAAAACGAATGGTGATTGGTTTTGTCTCAAATAACGCGTTCAATGGGCATAAGTTACTGAACCCATTCAATTTTTATCACTATTCAGTGAATTTTCTTTCTCTATACGTGGACGGTGTTCAAGTCCCCAGCAAGCCTCTGCAGCCTGATCATTTTCGCGAGCTTAACACTCATGCCTATCACACCCTGGTTTCTGGAACAGGTATACTCTGGGATGACGATAATTGCGGTATATCAAAAGACGCGTACTCCCATGGTAATTGCTTGTACTGTTTCGACTTGACGCCTGACATGTCCGCTGGTAGAGCCGGCCACTGGAATCTTGTACGCCACGGTAGTGTACGTATAGATGTACGTTTTGGGGAAGCTTTAAAGGAAACGGTAAATTGTGTAGTATATGCCGAGTTTGATAATGTAATCGAGATTGACTCGTCTCGTCAAGTGGTCGTAGACTTTTCAGGATAAGGACGTGCGCGTGAGTGTGTGTGCGTGTGTATGTGTTTCGTTCTTAATAATAATTTTTAATATAAAAATAACAGGGTTTTTTTATAAATAAATACACCAAGACAAAATTACAAATGATTGTTCTTTTATTTAATCACAAGCCGTTCAAAAGCGGCAATTAATTCTATAATTCCATTATCCTCAACGAGGTCTTCTTCTTCCTGCCCAGCGACCTTCTCTTCTCTTTGTTCTTCTTGGGCCGCCTTCGCAGTCCCCATGCCTCCTTCTCCAGTTGATATCCTTCTATTTTCACAAGCATTCTGCAACAAATAGATATACATATGTAAGGAGGTGTATTGATAACATTAAAATGCTGAGTATGATAATAATAATAATACACACCCCTGAGCGTCGTTGCCTTCGCTTCATTCGTGCTCTATACTGACGTCTGCGTATATGCCACATTTTGACGTGTGGTTTCGGTTGTCGTTTTCGACTCTCCAGCCATACGAAAATGTTGCGGCCCTGTTTTTTAAGTTCTTTACTGGATTTCCAATCTCGTTTCCTAAAGTTCTCTGCGCGGCCCCCTTCGGATTTGTGGAAATGCTCCATGGTCGTAAGTGGATCGCCTTGTAACTCTGCTGCAACTGAACGGGACCTCACCAACCAAAAGATGCACTAAAACGTAGTGGAGGGGGCTGGTTGGCTTTTGGGTCCAGTTTAAATTTATAGTGGGAGTGGTCCTGATAACCCCACTACAGATATTTGTTATCTGTAAAGCTAGCTGCGTCTGTAACGCTGGACGGTCGCAGCCCGTTGAGGTGACAGTACATTGTCAGCCTTCAGCAGGTGTAGTTTTGTTTTTCACCCACATTACGACGAAGAAAGGAAGAGTAGAATGGACTACGTCGTCGATATTCAGGGCTTCTACGATAAGGACGACCGTTTCATTGCTAAGGAAGTAGCCGTGCTCGCACTCGATAAGGCGTTCGTTGGACACTGGATCACTTCACCAACCCATGTTTTCACGGATCTCCCAAAACTCGTGAGAGCAAAGAATAATTGGGCTACTTGCCATCACCTGGAATGGTTCGAGGGAGATGTACCCCTCAGAACACTACACGCAAACCTCAGGCAGATTACTCGGACGGTGGGTCTAATTTATACTCGGGGTCGTGAAAAAGCGAAATACCTGCAAAACATCACAGCCCGGGACATTAAAAACCTTGAAGAGACCACCTGCCCCTCATTCATGATCTACCGTCCTCGGTAGAAGTCTGTATTCACCACGGGCTCTTGAGACGCCCCGAGCTATCGTGTGCTTTAAATAACGCTGCAAAACTGAAGGAGTGGGTTCTTCAAGACGTCTCTCTTCCAACCGTGCTCGCACCAGCCCTACGCTTTCCATCGGAGCCGATAAATCTGAAGAAAAAGCCGCGTAGCTGCTACTCGCCATCCGTATCAGGCGATGAATACGATCCAGATTGGCCAGGCATTGCGGGGTTTGCACTCAGCGGTGACGAGAAGTGTTCGCGCAGCGGATCAGATCCCAACTCTGTTGACGAGGCCGACGGCCCTTGTTGTTAACACCGATGGACACACACGACCTGGGTCCCATTGGGTCGCAATCTACATCGACGCCCGAGGACGTGGATCGTATTTTGATAGTTATGGCTTGCCGCCGCTTATACCAAATCATGTTCACCGTTTGCGCAAAAACTGCACCCTCTACCGGTGGAACACTAGACAAATTCAAAGTTTCTCTTCAAACGTGTGTGGTCAGTTTTGTATTATGTTCCTTTACCATATGTCTCGCGGTGGATCTCTTTTACAATTCGGAGATCTTTTTACCTCGGACCTCAAACGAAACGATCGCATCGCCGCCCGTTTTTATAAACAGTTAATGAAAAAACTACGAGGCCTAGCGAAAGCAATTGATAAACACCCTGGAAATTCATTAACAGGCGGCGGTGTTTACGCTATAAGACCCATCCAACGCTGCGGTGCCCGACTAAGTTTATAAGCTTAATTTTTTTTACTAAAAAGATAGAAATGTACACATGTGGTTTAAAATAAAATAAAAATATTTGTCATAATTTCTTTTTTCACTTACCTTCTGTCGACGACAATTATCAGGAAAAAATTTAAAAGTACCAAACATGGGGCTCGAACCTGTGCTCTACCGTGTCGCAGTGTTGGCCTTCGGCGCATCATCATCATCATCATACCCCCTCCCGCGAGCCGCTCGCCAACAGCCGCCCCGCTGGCCTTCAACGATAACACGGCATAGTACGCTGATCCGGCGCTATACGGCCCTGGCGCTCCAGACGTGCATCCCCACACGTTCTCCTTCACTCTCTCCCACCCTACACTCACGCCTCCCACCATACCACACTTGGTCAAGCTAGTCAAGTGCTCGAGTAAGGGCGGGTGGTTGGGACCTGGCAGCCGACGAAGCAACATCTCCCCCGATCACCCTAGCCTACCATCCAGGGCCCCCGACGGCGCGGTGTGGGGGGGTAACTCACACACACACCCAGCAGAGGCTGGCAACAGTCCCCACCACCAACCGCCGCCATCTTGAAAAAATCCGTATAGGTACATTACCTACTCCTGGGTATAGGGCTCATGGAGGTATAACGCTTATGAGAAATGTGTAATTCTCTATGCGACACCTAGCAGTCATATTGAGTATTGTGCGACGGTTGACTACCGCGAGACTCTCTCTCGCTAGACCCCTAGCCCCTTCCCTGTGCCGCTGTCGGCTTTCTCTCTCTATACCTGCCCCGCGTCTATCTTGCACCGCGGACTCTCTCGCGCCTGTCGAGCCCTCGCCGTTACGTGAAGTAACGAGTACGTTGCAACGCCCCTCCGGACCAAAAAAACCCAAAAACCCCTTTTTCTTTATTTGGGACAAGTAATAAGGATAACTCAAACACTCCCGCGACGGCATGATCCGGCCAGAATACAAAAAAATAAAATAAAACATTCACACGTCCTTAGTGTCCTTTATTTTTTTTTTCTTTACAATCTTTTTTTTTAATATAATGTCTTGAATAATTCTGATGTTCTTTTTTTTTTGTTCCCTAGCTTTCTCTTCTTCCTCGAACTCCCTTTCCTTCCGTTCTACCCATTCCTGAAGTTCGTTCATCGCTTCCTTGATTTCCATGTCCCTTTCTCTTTTTATTCGTAACCTATTCCGGATGAGCCATTCCCGATTGCGCTCCCGGATCCGTTTTGATTTTTCATATTCGATTTTTTTTTTGCTTTCTTTCATTTTTTTCATTGTCTCGATTTTTTTTTCTGCTCGTCCCCTCTCCTCTTCCCATTTTGCTTTTTCTTCCTCCGTCACTTCCTTTGTTTGTATTGTTTTATTTTTTCCTTCCTCGTGGTTTGGACTGTGGTCCCTTTCCTACTTTCTCCTTCGACACTGTTCCATATCCCCGCGGATATGACGCGGAGGCCTACGGGGGTGGGTTCGTAGACCCACTCGCCAGAGTTGGGGGTTCCCCCACAAAAATGGTGGGTTAAGAACCCTCGCTCGGTTTGAGTGCCTGAATCCATTTTCTGCAACCGAGCAATCGACAACACAAACAGGGAAAGATAATGCCGTGATTCCCAGAGATATCCTTTGTTCCCAATGACACACATCGTTAATGCCGGTATCTCTTCAAATTCGAAGCATGATACATTCCCCTTTCTACATTGTTAGATTGATTAGTTAAAATATAGGTGGATTCCGCTATTTTTTTTTATTATGTATGGTCCTTCATAAATTGAAAAAAATTTAGCAATTCTTTTGTTAGTAAGATCACTCATATTGCATGCTTTAGCTAGTACTATCTCGCCTTCTTGGAAATTGGACAATTTGTGTTCCCTATTGAATCTATCTGCCCTATTTTTCCCTTTTCTTTTTATTCGTTCATTGGCCAAGGTTAGTTTTTGTTCCAAAGGTTCTTCACCTACATTTTCAATTTTTATCCATTCTTTCCACACACGTTTTGGTTTTTCTCCTAACTGTAATTCCATCGGCGTGAATTCGGTAGTGTCGTGATGGGTTTCATTCATGCAATTTTCAATCGCTGTTACCCATTTTAGCCAACCCGAGCGTGTCTTCTCATCCGACAGTATAGTTCGGAAAAATCGCCCCAATTCTCGATTAACCCTTTCAACGATATTACCTTGCGGGTGTCTTATTGATGAGAATACAGGTTGTATGCCCTCACTGGCCAATTTTTCGAGCCATTTTCGTGACGTAAACTGAGTTCAGTGATCGAATTGTATACGGCGAGGTTTTCCATATTTCGGAATATACTGATTAAAAATGCGGTCAATCGTTGTCGGCGCGGTCGCTGCTTTTAACGGGTATAGTTTCACAAATTTGCTAAATGCGTCTATTGTCACTAGAATGTATTTCATCCCTGCCTGTGCTGATGGCAAGGGGCCAAAGTAATCAATCAAAATTAGATCGCGAGGACCTTCCGGTATAATGTTTTGTTGGGTAGCATATGCCTGTTGATTCGGTACTTTATTTCGTTGACATGAGTCGCATTTTGATAAGAGTTTTCGAATGTGTCGTTGCATGTGTAGATGGGCAAAGTTTTCCCTAATGAGCTTCCAAACCTTTTTCGATCCGACGTGTCCATAAATCTCATGGGTTTCCATGGTTAATTGGTTAAGCACCCTTGTTGGTAGCATTATCCGTTTTTGATCGTTAATTAATACGTCTCCCTGAATGCGGTATTTTGCCTTTTCATTAGTTTCGAGGTCGTCCAAGATTGGCTAGGACAATGTCTAATGCCCTTAACAAACTTGCTGTGCTTGTTTTTAATCCAAAGGGTGTTACTTTGAACTCATAAATTTTACCCCGATGTCGGAAAGCGGTGTATTTGTAAGAGTTCGGATGTAACGGGATTTGCGAAAAGCTACTGGTTAGGTCTAGGCTGCTCATTATATTCACAGAGTTGCACCGTTGAAAAATTTCTTCCATGTGAGGTGTGCATCCATTGTCGTTCTCTAGTAATTCATTTAATCTCCTCGCGTCCAAACAAAGTCTGACAGTACCATCTTTCTTTGCTACTACCGTCATAGGGTTTATCCATGGGCTAGTTGATCGTTGGATGATATCGTATTTTAACAATTTTTCGATTTCGGTATCAACTTTTTCCAGATATCGAAAAGGAATTTCATAAGTGTATCCCGTAAATGGTTTTTCGCTGGTTACTTGTAGTTCGTGCTCGTAGACATTTATTTTTCCCGGGGATTTCCGAAAAACCCGCTGGTACTTCCATAAAATGTCTTTGAGCTGTGCTCTTTGATCGGGTGTGAGCTGGGTGGCCTCTTCCACCTTCGCATTTATCTCCTCCACAGTTACTGCTTCCTCCTTTTCCTTTTCTCTGTCCCTTACTCTTACTATTTTTTTTAAGAGTTTATCGGACCTCGGTTCGTCCTTGGGGACTCCTACGCCGTGCCGTATATCGCTCATGGGACTAACCTCTACAATAGATGCCTCGGGTGGTTTAGCAGTGTTTCCCTTTACTAGCCGAAACCGTACGACCGTAGAGCATTCATTGTTTTGGATTTTAATAGTTCCCGTTTCCAGATTGATGATACTGTTCAACGGAGTCAGGCAGTCTATTCCAAGAATACTATCCCTTATAAGACCTGGTACTATCAAATATTTGATAAAAAATACCGTTCCTCCTATCTTAGTAGCAGCCATAATTTGTTTTTTGATTCGTGTGGCTTTGCCACGAATAGCTCCTCTCACACTCACGCCTGTTGCTGGCAAACTCGGGCATTGTTTCAAGTTTTCTAACTTGCGTACATAGAGTTCCTCAGAGATCGCTGTTATCTTACTCCCGAGATCCACAAGTGCTGGGATCGGGATACCTTCGATTTCAGTATCGATCTCCGGGCATTCAATGAGCTGAACGCCTTCTCTATTCACTTCTTCGCCCATTAAGTATTCACGCATGTCCGTGAAGATGGTATTAATGTTGATTGTTCCTCTGTTGGTTTTTCTCCTTTGATTTCTTTTAGTTTTTCTTTTATTTGTTGTGTCTGGTTCACCTTCTTCATTGCCTGCAGATACAACCTCCCCTAGTTTCCCTGCCGGGATGTGGAAGGTGGTGTTTCTTCCGTTTCTACCTGAATAGTTTGCACCATTTGTTTTTTTTGTATTTGTTTATTTTGTTGATTTTGCCCGTTGTTTTCATTCTGTGTTTTTGTCTTATTTCTCTCCGGTCCGTTATTGGTGTTATTGTGTGTTTGGTAATTGTTTCTTTTGGCATTGATAGGCCATGCCTGATCAAATTTCTCGAGAAGCAGAATTAATTTCTCGAGTGATTCGATTCCTCTGGCAATTATCGTTGCCCGTATCTCTTCGGAGAAATGTTTCGATAGGAAATGTATGATTTCCTGGTCGCTGGGGGTTGGAACGAGGTCTCTAGCCGTTCCAAAAAGTCGTGTGGCATATTCGGCTCCGGTAGCTTGATTTTTCTTGTCGAAATTTCCGAATTCCAAGGCCTTCCTTGCCTTAAACTGGATTTCCTTACTCCAGTACCTTGCTTGGAAGCTACTCTCGAGTTCCTCTATGTTGTGTATATTTTCCTCAACAAGCATCCACCACTCTTTAGCAGCTTTTTCAAAGCACTGCGCCATCAAGTAGTGGAACTCTGCGTATGTCGGTCTAGTTACTTCGCAGTATTGTCGTAGCTCGCGAATGAACTTCATTGGCCGTTGTCTGCCCGACGCATCAAATTTTGGAGGGAGAAGCTTTATTTTATTCATTCTGGCTGTCTCCGTTTGTGAATCGTACATTCCAGTAGTTCTTGTCTCCTGTTCATTGGAAAATTCCCGTCGTGTTTGCGTCTCTCCCGGCCACCGTGTACTGTCCAACATTGCTTGTGGCCTATTCTCTTCGATTATTTTAATTCGTTGCTCCATCTCCGAAAATTGCAGCCAGTCGAGAAATAAAATCTTGATTCCGGTGTTGTATTTCTCGTGACATTTTTTTTATTGCTTCGGCCAAGTTATGGTTTTCTGCTGCCATTGTCGTTTGGAGCATTGTAAGGTGATCGTTATATTTGACGTCGATGTTTTGTATTTCCGTTCGGAAATATCGTGTCATCTCCTTCTTTGAATCCTCGAACCCTTTCCTGAATTCGACCTTCATGAGTTCCGTGTCCCTCTCGAGTTGTAATTGTATTTTTTCGAGCCGATGGTTGGTTTCTTTGATAGCCTTCATGACGTCGTTCAGCGTAGAGGTTTCTTTATACGTTGGTCTTGTTGTAATATTTTTTTTTCGAGCGCCGGTGTTCGTTACCGATTTCATGTACCCGAAGTTCCCATGTTCTTGGGAAAAATATTCCTTCAATGCTGGTATATTTACTGTTGTCGTTAGATCGAAATCCTTTGGGAATGAAATGGAACCGTCTATTATACCCGAGTCGGTGATAGGCTGTGTCGTCCCTTCGGCTTGCCCCTCCGATTCCTGTGGTCCCTCCTCTTGGGTCTTGTCTGTCACCTCCTTGGTGTTCGGATCTTGATCCGCCATTTTAATGTTTTTATTTTACGCGCTTTTCAATTTATTTGCCCGAAAATAAGCTATTTTTACTACGAAGTTAAATTAATTGATTTTTTTTTTTTTATTCGCGGTTATCTCGATTTTTACTGACTTTATCCTAATTGACCCTTTCGCTCGCCCCACTTTGGGCGCCAGTTGTAACGTTTCGCCTTTTAGCCGATCTGCTTCTTCGGCTTCTGGCGGACGTTGAGGTTCGGGGCGAGCAAATAATCTTAACGATATGGTCAATTAGGTAAAATCACTTATTTATTCAACAAAAGTATATGAGCAATTACAAGTGAGCTTATCACGATTTCGCCCAGTATTGTGGATTGGTTTCCGATTCTAATCACTCCAGATCCCGTGCGCTGTTCCGATCCATTGATCCATGCTCCAGGCTTCGATCTTCCGTTCAATCACGTTCGCTGTCGTTTCTCTAACCCGCGGAAGCTAATCTCACAGGCACGTATGGTCCTCGTCCACACGGCCGGTTCCTCGAAAGTACAAAGGCTTCCGCGAGATCGGGATTTAGACAACGTCACCGAAGTCCAATCGCTACTCGCTTCCGGCTAAGTCTTCGGGTTAACGTGCCCTGAACACGTTCTACTGACTCTACTCGCGAGCTACGGGAAGGTTCTTCGAGAGTTTGATTGCCTTCGTCGCCGTTGGCATCAAACCTCGGTAAGGAAGATGAGGAGAGTACACGAGAAATCGACGTCCCCGAAGATTTCGTCAGACCCACAGGAACACGAGTTTAAGTATGGTGCATGAGGGACTAACGTCACCGTAAATCCCGTCAGACCGACAGATTACAAATTTTTATAAATGGTACACGAGAAACCAATGTCACCGAAAGTTTCGTCAGACCTGGGAGTTACACTTGTACGTACCACCGGTATCCTCTTCTTCTTGACTATCCTCGTTCTCTATCCTTGTTCTGCCACGTCTGCTTCTTGATATTATTTTTTGATACCTTCGTCGTCTCGGCTGGCCTGGGTATACGGCTCATGGAGGTATATCGCTTATGAGAAATGTGTAATTCTCTATGCGACACCTAGCAGTCATATTGAGTATTGTGCGACGGTTGACTACCGCGAGACTCTCTCTTGCTAGACCCCGAGCCCCTTCCCTGTGCCGCTGTCGGCTTTCTCTCTCTATACCTGCCCCGCGTCTATCTTGCACCACGGACTCTCTCGCGCCTGTCGAGCCCTCGCCGTTACGTGAAGTAACGAGTACGTTGCACATTACTATCTTACTTTCTTTTCATTTCTTACCACTGCTCCAAAACCCTAAATTTTAACCCACTACAACTGTCCAATAAAAATTAATTTTTCCGTACTATAGCCAACTTTCTATAGTTTCAGATTCGAAGCCATACACCGAAAGCGAATGCGCCAACAATCATATACCAACAATCTACCAACATATTTACCAACAATCTACCAACATATTTACCAACAACCAGATACTCAACATCATTTTCACACCATCAAGGAACTCTCTATCAACGATAAATCAAAGTTAACAAGACACCCGAACAACAGGAAAGCATCAAACCAGGTCAACGCAACAACGCACCATTAAAAAATCCCAAACTCATATGCTATTCTCGAGCCACCCCAAATCACCATATTTAAGTTCGTAATTAAAGGAGCTATTCTCCAACACACTTTTAACGGGTTAATTTTAAGTACACGCTACACTGCTCGAATAGACACCATCGCGTCAGGACGCGCTACGCTTCGTTGCCTTCATCATAGACGAGGCATTGCGTTGCCTCGACTATCTTTTAGGCAGGGAGGTGTTACGTCCTGACCCTCGATTTACACATGATTCCGACTTATTTTATTCTCATTAATTTTCTCTCGCAACGAAAAGAGCCCAAACGCTAAATCAGCCGCCCGGATAACTAACAGCATATTCTGTCAATTCATATCCGCTTGCGACTTTACGAAGAATTGCAGATCTCTGTTCTCACTCTCGGAACTCTCACTCTTTCGTCTGACTGCCTAATCAGCATTTCGAGGTTTCCCTCATGCTGGATTTGCCTCTGGCTTAGCAACAGCGCGTGTCGCGCACCGTCAGCATTTTCGGCCGCCTCGCAACGGCCAGTTTCAATCATTCAAAAACCAGTCTTACTTCAACTTTCGTACTATTCGCTCGGACTCATTTAGAGCGGGGACTTTCCTCCGCGATTAAGTTAACATTGTAATCTAGCGTCGTTCATTCACACACATTCAATCGCACGTAATAGTTGTATCAATCGTAATTTCCGTTTGATTTAATAAACGCGATTTGTTACTCTCGAAACGGAATCTTTCGATCTTATTCGAGGAACCGAACCCCTTAAATCGTTAATATTCCTGCATTACATTTTTAAGTTAAAAGCACGTGTGATCGCTGCGGCAATCGTCCAAGTCAACGCGTTCGCCGGTAAACCTCTGAGACGTAACAGTAATCGAAAAGGGATATGTGATAGTTTCAAATTATAAACTTCTTTTAATCAGGATAGCGGTTCCTCCCCCAGCATTTGCGTTTGGCCTATCCGTGCGAATGATACTGTAATTCCTAAAGTCTAACTTGAATCTTTGGCTAAGTTTTGTTTCAGATACTAGAATGTTATCACAGTTATTTCTGTTTGCAAAATCAAGTAATTCAATTCTTCGGTCATTTGCAATGATCGAATTGACATTTATCGCTGCTACTACGAGCTGAGAGAAGGGGACTGTTGTTTGAGCCATTATTCAGTCTTAGAATATTGTTAGTGCGCTTGCACATCGTAGAGCGATGACAATATAAAACTTATTTTATCAGTATTCTCTTTTACTTGTTCCTTGATAGGACGAAGTTGATCTGCTAGGATCATCGCAATTTCACTTTTTAGTTCGTTGGCCCACTGCGGACGCACTGAGTTTTCTTTCCATTTCCGGGGAGTTGGCTGTTGGAAATTTACCTCTCGTGAACGTGCCACCGCTTGCCTCGTCTGGCGTAGATTGGGCGGCCCTGCTCTCTGCCCCCAGCCGCTTAGCGGTTAACTCCTTCTTGTGACCCGTCGCCCATTTCAGGAAAGGGCACCGTCTGTATGAGGCTGGGTGTCCTGATTCCCCACAATTTGCGCACTTTAGTGACGTTTTATCCGCGGATTTGTCTAGAGGACGCGCCTTTGGCTCGTGGTCACCTGCGCACTTTTGACATAGCGAAAAGCTAGCTTGCAGTTATTACTAGCGTGCCCGAGTCTCTGGCAATTCTTGCACTGAAAAATCGCTGGTCTTTTCAAGTGCTCCCAGTTTATGCGTTGATATGCAATCGATTTTATTTTGAAAAGCTCCGCTGTCTTACTGTCACATGAGACTTGCATTAAGTGGTTGTACCGGTTGTTGTTTTTTATTGTCGAAATAAAATCTCGATGCTTTCAACACTTGTACATTTGGCACATTAAGTTCTTTTAGCTCTGCTTCGATGTATGCATCCTCGAAGTCCCCCCGAATACCTTTCATTATAAGCGACTTAGGTTTTTTATCCCTCTGCGTAAACGTATAAAACTCGATTTTTTTTTCGGTAAACACTTTAATTATTTGTTCGAAGTATTCGTCGTCGTGAACCAACACTGTGTGATTTTTTTCGTCTATTTTTGAAATAATAAAAGCGCTCTTCGGGATTTTTTTCTCATTCATAAGCGATTATCTCCGCAATCGATGAATTAAGCGTATGAATTGGCGGTGCTTTCGCTGATTATTTTCGCTGCAACGGTTGATTCTCCGGCGGCGTTTCATCATCCTCCATATCGCTAACGTCGGAGATCGCCGCATAATTATTATTGTTTTCAATGGACGATAGAGTGCTCGCCGGCTGCCTCTCTTTTTTCGCGTTCTTTTTCGGCTGCTGCCATTCATCTATCGGTACCTGATGGTCCGTCGGTGCGGTCGATGTCGAAGGCGATGGCGCCACCTCTCTAATCGCGCGCTTATTTTCCGCCGCCTTTACATTTGGCGTCGGGTTATTTTGATATTTTTTATGTTTCCCTCCTTCAGCATTTGCTTGTACATTTTATCTAGCCCTGTCGAGCTTAATTTTGGGATTTTATTTTCCCGTCTCTGAATATTTAGTACTCTCGGTTTGCTATTATCTTCCGATTCCGGTGACACGGTACGGCGTTTTCCGCTGGGCGCCGCCATCTTTGCTGGTACGAGGCCGGGCCTCAAGCCGGAGCCTCTGCCGCTATTAATATATTCTGAATTGTCCGTAATTCTCACACGAGTGACTGGATTTGCCACACTATCTGATCGTCTCACTTTCACGGCACTAATGCTTCTTAAGTTAATCGCCCAAAATGCAAAAATTTATTGATAACAACGACAGGAGCTGCCTTCACACGTCTACACGCTAGCGCTGCCATCACGCGGCTCCACACTTTCGGGAGGCAAATTGAGCATGCGGGGCGGGGTCGCGAGTATAAGCTACTCGACAGTACACGTGTCGATGGTTACGTACGCACAGACGACGGTGTACAGCACGTGCTACAATTTCACGGTTGCTTTTTCCACGGCTGTGACAAATGCTACACCGATCCGCGTAAGCGGCAGGAAGAATTTTATGGAAGCAAGTAGTAGGTGGTGCACTATGGCGGCCCCCACTCCTATCCCCTCAACTTCGGTCCCGTTTGGAGCTCGGTTTGAAGTGGTGGGGGTAAGAGTGGGGATAGGTAGTTTTTTAGGAGCTAACCACAGTGCACCACATTGTTGAGTTATCTCCCTCCCTCCATTTTTTCCCTCTCTCCACCCTCCTGCCCTCTTTTCGATTTCCCCCCTCCACTTCAGTCCCGTTTGAGCTCGGTTTTGAAGTGGTGGGCGTAAAAGTGGGGATAGATAGCGTTTTGACCCAACCACTTTGTTGAGTTTCCTCTCTCCACCCTCTTTTCAATTCTACCCCTCCACTATACGCAAGATCACGCGCGATCCAGCGCTGACAACTCCTGCCAAGAGACTGAGGTGGCATCAGCAATAGCCAGTAATATAATAATAATTACCCCCTCTCCGCTTTGGTAGCGTTTTGCGTTCGGTTTAAAATGGTAAGAGTGGGGATGACTTTGAAAAGTTCAAAAAATTCGAAAATATAAAATTTTAAAAATTTTAAAAATGTTTAAATTTTTTTAATGTAAAAAATCAATAATTCAGAAAATTTAATTCTGCAAAACTTTAAAAATTCAAAAAGTAAAAAATTAGAAAATTTACCTGTTGCTTTCACCGTTCTCCTGCTTGCACAACACTCCTGTCTCTATATTACACGCCTGTCCCTACACTCCTGTCTCTACACTAAAGACTCCTGTCTTTACACTACACGAGGCGGCTCATTGTATGCGAAACCGAATCCACGAATTATCACCTCTCCAATGTCGACAAATTCAGGCTCGTCAACCTGTTCGCATATAATATTGTTTTTAAATAATTTTATCAGAGGTTCGGCGTTGTCTCGTGATAAAGTTAAGCCCTTAAACACCACTTTGTTCCTGATTGTACTTCTGCTCTCTATATCCATTAAACCGTCGCCAATGTTACCATCCTCATCATCACGGCCCTCGCTTCCTACAGCCTCGTACCAACTCTCCTCCTCAGTCGCTAAAATGTTGGCTTGAAGCGCTTCCGATACCTCGTGTTCATGACCGTTAGCGATAAGGGCACGAAGGCCAAAAATTTCGCAAAAAATTGATAAGCATGGAACCGCTGCAGCAGTGGGGTGTGTACGATATAAGTCACCCGCTTCGCAAAATATTGTTTCGGCTTCGTCCACAAGATGCACTTCAGCATACCCGTCTTCGTCCACATAAACAATCTCACACCGATCAGCCATAAAATTACGATACAGAATGCACGCGGTACCAGGTTCTGTACGATCGCGAGGAAGCCTCCATTGAGGGTCACACTGTCTATAAAATTCGTTAATACATTTTTTTAACCTTCTATATAAAATGCATATATCGTCCATTCGCACTACCACTATGCACGCTGTCTCCACTTTTACCGCTTCACACACGAAATCGCTAGGCATATGGCCTGTCAGAAATTTTAAATACATTATTGATTAAACTACTGCACACATTATTAATAACCGTTTACTTAATTTAAAAAAGAGAGGAGCGTATTTTTAATAAGGAGATGTGTCACGTTTAGAAGCGCAAGAAAGACTAATGATGCGATTCATTTATTTGCATAACGCTGAACAGTCTAGTGTGTATGATCTTCACTGAAAGTAATACCAGGGGATTCAAATCGCTCAGGGTCATTTCGCGGATTGTTTCCCCAAAATACAGTGTCAGCGCATTCCAGGGTGCTCTCGCGACTACAGCTAGATCTCACGAAAGTAGCACGCACAATGCATGCTCTTTATAGAAGGGTATGTTAGTATTAGGGTGTGGCACTTTTTATTCGGGTCTCTAACTCGAGAAGGGGGCTTGCTACGCGAACGCCGACCACGAAAGTACCATCCACGCGACTCCCCCCTTTCGTTTCGCGTGTGTGCCAATCACTGTACCGATTGGTAATTTGCGGTTTTCGCGGGGTGCAGTCATTGGCCAGTCAGCTAAATCACCTGTTTGTCGATTTTATTCACGAAAAGATTTCGTATTTCGTCCCGTTTATGAAATATTGACAATAATCTAATAATCTGTATTTGACTTGTAGCGTATCGAGAGTTAATGGATGCAGCCCCTCATGAAGAGGACGAACTTATCGAGGTGGCCGATAATGTGGAGCGCCAATATCAGCATGAGGCCCCTCTTATGGAGGTAACAGTCGATAATGCCGAGTATCAGCATCACCAACGGCATAAGACCCCAGAGGCAACAGTCGATAATGCCGAGTATCAGCATCACCAACGGCATGAGGCGCCAGAGGCAACAGTAGATAATGTCGAGTACCCGCGGTATGAGGCCCAGCTTATAGAGACAGCAACTGCAATCGATAATGTTGAGAGTCCACGGCAGGAAGAGCATGAGCCTATTGAATATTCACTCGTAAATTTTCCGTGTGATATTCCCTTTGCGCGTGAGTATAAAAACTGATACAATAGTATTGATATGAGTGGTATTAAGGAAGCGTGTAATTGACTAATTATATTCATATTTTACAGCTGCGTTTCGTCATCGTCTAACGATGCCAGTAGAAGACGAAAGCGAAGTCGGAGGAGAGTCAGGATTAGGGGCATTTGAGAGACCCATAGAGAACGAAGAAAAAGAAGAAGACCTGCATATGCGGCGAACAGAGGATCAGCAAAGTGACGATGAAGAAAACTGTATGTTCCATGAAAACCAGTTGTGGGAGTGTCGCCATTGTAACCCAAGCCTAATGAGGCCCGTGGAAGAAGAACAATTGTAAACATTACGGAATGAAGAAGAAGAGAAAGATTTGTCGAGAACAGAAGAGCAGCCTGTATTAGTACAAACAGTAGCTGATAAAGAAGAAGACGAGGAAGAAAATCAGCTATGGGGGTTTCCAATAGTAGCGTGTGAAACGCCACAAACCCAAGAACCCCGAGATCACAGTTGGTTTCACGATCTGACGACCGATGACAATACAGGTAAATATACATTAATTTTAATTTCGAGCACATAGTAAGTTGAATTATTTTTGTAGCACGGCAACTGGTAACCACTTTTATTGATGATGAAGATGAAGATGCTTAAATTGCTTCACCAGGTACTAACAAAAATCCAACAAATTACAGAAACAATAAATTGATCTCATAAGGCAATACCTTTTACAGAAATACAAACGGGCGCTGGCAGAACACACACGGCGATGAGAACCCCAGCATTCGGCGACGTGCAACCACCGGGGATGCGAATCGAAATTGTGCAGAACACCAGACGTTATTTTAAGCGCTTTAAACTTCGAGGCCAAGAGACTACGTTGCGCATACGTAGGCCACCCCCAGAAACAAATATCATAGAGTGGCTCGAGGGGGCGTTCCGCGATCTATTAACGTATATTACTAGCCCCTGTGAGGGCGGCGATTATGCAGGCATATCATTTACAGCTGACAATTTATCTCACAAACCCGTATGGCTTTCTTTTCGGCCCATTCGTGACTTTACGTTTGAAGATATTTGGCAATTGATATCCAGTGTTGCTCAAAGTTCAGCATCAATAGATATAAATGATTCGTGTAATATAAAAACGTGTATTGTCAAAGGTGTCGAGGGTACAGGCAGAAATGCTCTCACGCACGAAGCCGTCGCGAAAAAATCCATTTTGACAATACGAAACGACGATAATCTATGTTTACCACGCTCACTTGTAGCAGCTCGAGTCCACGCCGAGCGGGGTGAAATTCGAACAGGGGCTCTGCATACAAAATGGCAAAGAATTAGGCAAATCAATGGGTCAATGCAAAAAGAACAAGCATTGCAACTTACAAGAGCTGCAAATGTTCGTATACCTAGCAACGGCTGTCGTGTCAGCGATGTTGCGCTGTATCAAGATCATGTAGCGGTAGACGGCATAGCGATCGTGATTTTTGAATTTCTGGGTTTAGGTCGCCGCAAGAAAGAAGCTATATTCAATGGCACACAAAAAGTTCTGAATACATACGGGTCGATTCAACATACTCTATATATTGTGTATTACGAGCGCTCGCACCATTACGAACCGATTTTGAATCTCAGGGGGGCCGTCGGTTGCTCGGGTTTTTGTCATCTATGTAACGGCTATACCGTCAATTAGATCACAGATATCTGAAAAAAAATGTCCACGATGTTGGAAAAGGCCGCCATGCGATCCTAGTACAAATGATCAAATAAAATGCGTCGGGTGCAATCGTGAATTTTACGGGGAAGAATGCGCACATCAGCATAATACAATCGCAGTCATGTACACGCAAGATAAAAAAGGCGTTACTCTTTGTGAAGCGGTTAAGCGATGCCGTCTGTGCTTCAGAACGATATATCCTTTGATGAAAAAAAAGAAACATGTATGCGGCTATAGTTTTTGTACAACATGTAAATCCGATCAGAGGCATAATCATTTATGCTACATGTCGCCCGTTCGTCGAAAGGAGTTTAAAAACAATATTTATATTTTTTACGACTTCGAAACGCAGCAGTGTACGCCGATACAGGGTGATCCTACCACATTTGCACACGAGCCAAACCTCTGTGTAGCTCAACGTGTCTGCACATTTTGTTGTGATAACGTTTCTATAACCGACCCGTGTGGACATTGTGGAACACACGAATTTGTATTCAAGCATAGTCCCGTATGTCAGCTTGTGGAATTAGCTATGCAAGACGTCGGAGATTTTTCGCGCACAATTTTAATTGCGCATAATGCCGGTGGTTTTGACGCTCAGTTCATTCTGCGCTATTTAGTCAACGAAAAAAAGACGCAGATGCCCGAATTGATAATGAACGGGACAAAAATTATTACCTTAGCTTAATTACTTTCACATGCCTCTAAGCGCGTTACCAAAAGCCTTTGGCTTAACGGATTCTATTGCTAAAGGGACTTTTCCCCACTTGTTCAATACACCGGAAAATCAAAATTATGTAGGAAAATTACCGGCCATAGAATATTATGCACCGGAAACGATGAACACTGCTGCTCGCGAGAAATTATTAAGCTGGTATAAAGAATCGAATGATGCCAATTATGTGTTCGATTTTGCAAAAGAGATAGTGAGCTATTGCAAGACTGATGTCACAATATTGAGAAGAGCTTATATCGCTTTTAGACGGTTGTTTATTACCAGCGGAAATGTTTGTCCATTCGACGAAAGCACGACGATAGCTTCAGCTTGTTTTCGCGTTTTTCGAAAAAACTTTCTGAAACGTTATTCAATAGGTATTATACCCGGAGGGGGCTACAGATGGGCTCATAATCAATAAAAAAAAAGCGGTCTCATGGCTCGTGTGGATGGAGCATTCTCTAGGCCGTCTAATAACTCACGCAGGCCGCACCCAGGACGCAGCGCATGTATTGCAGTTTCATGGTTGCTATTGGCACGGATGTCCTCGCTGTTTCGTAATAAACAGAGAAAGCAAACAGAGCGACGATGTGTCAATGAACGAGCGTTTCGAGAGGACAGTTGCTATGTCTAATAGGATCCGTACGGGTGGTTACGTACTAACCGAAATTTGGGTGCGAAGCAGGTGGAACTTCGCGGGTTAATAGTACGGTCGGTTGCAAATGTGAAACAACTAGAAACGAAGAAAAGGACTCCTGAAGCGATTCAAGCGAGAATCGACGTTCTCGACGCGAATTGGAAAAAGTTCCAATCGAACCACGAGATGCTCTCGGTGTTAAAACCAGTCGAACGTCTCGCGTTGGATTATTTTACCGGTGAACATTACGCAGAGTGAGAAGAGGAGTATGTCGATGCGAAGGGTGAATTATGTGCGTATTTAAACGAAGTCAAAAGGAAAGCCTATCAAGCATCGGGCCGTGGAGAAGCCGCGCCTCGTGCGATTCTCGCGCCGAATTCTCGACAGCTACCGCGAATTAATTTGTCGCGGTTTTCGGGGTTGTATCATGAGAGATATCGAACGTCGAAAAAATGCAATATCTCAAGATGAGTGTGACAGGTGAAGCGGCACAACTCGTGGTAAACATTGACATTACCGGTGAGAATTTCACGCGCGCGTGGCAAGTTCTCGTCGATCGTTACGAGAACAAACGAGTGCTCGTCGATACGCATCTCGCTTCGCTGTTCTCGATTCAAAAGGTGAGTCAGCAATCGGTGTCTGAGTTAAAAGCGTTGCTCGGTAATGTGCAAGAGGCTCTCGGTGCGCTCGCTTCTCTCGGATGCCCAACAGAATCGTGGGATTGCATTCTCGTGTATGTAATTTCGCAAAAACTCGACGTGTCCAAATAAGTCCTTCAACTGACTCCGCGAGCTAGGCAGATCTCGAGAAGTTCATCGTAAATCGTGTACGTGCTCTCGAAGCAATTGCACGCACTGCTGAGCCGCGAAAATCAAAGCCGACTGTTCCTGCCGCGACTAAAAGTCAATCATCCGCGAAGTCGCATCAAGTTACCGCCAATCAACCAAATGACAGTTCGGCAGCTAATGCATCGAGACTCCCTCCGCTCACGTGTGCGTTGTGCAGTTCCGCGCATTATATTTCGGCATGCCAAGACTATCGCGGTAAACCAGTTGAACAGCGGCAAGAATTCGTAAAACAGAAAAATTTGTGTTTTAACTGCCTCGGTCCGCATCAATTTCAAAATTGCCGATCGACAAAACGCTGTCGAATCTGTGGCAATACGCATCACACAACACTGCATCGTTCGGGTAACGCAGCGAGTGCGCAAGCTCCCGTCGCGCCGAATGGTCAAGCATCGAGTTTGCAATCGCAACAACCGGTAACCGTCGCTCCCGGGAACCAAACAACCGCGCCCGCGCCTCCGCGTTAAGAAAATCCGTCAACATCGGCATCGACTCATCTCGCTCTCGCAACGTCAACAGAGTACACGCCCGTATTGCTCGCTACCGCTCTCGTCAAAGTAACATCGTGCTATGGCGAACAATACGAAGTTCGAGCCCTTCTCGATCAAGGCTCGGAAGTCTCATTTATCACGGAATCTCTCGCGCAACGTATTAATTTACCGCGCAAACGAGTCTCGTTGCCAATCAACGGCATCGGTGCTTAACGCTCTTCAGTCTCGCGTGGGCTCATGAGTTTCGTTATCGGTTCTCGCGTCAATCCGACAGTTTCGCTCTCGATAGACGCGTACGTACTCGCGAAACTCACAACGTATTTGCTGTTACGTCCTGCCGTAACGGTCTCTATTTCTTTTATTAATAATAATTTTCGCAACTTATATTTCTGCTTATTTTTTCACACTATTTGCAAACCTGTTCCTTCCAAAATAATTCCTACATTTCACAAAATTCAAACATTATTCATTATCATTAAACTCATAAAAGGAGTGATATTTCTTATCAATCGCTGAACGATATTCCAGGAATGGATCTCCTCTGGAAAATATTTCCAATGAGATCTCAAATACTCGTCGTGTGAATTAAAATTTACATGGGCAAAAGATGGAAATAGAATTATTTACCACACGAGATAGATGCGGACAGAGGTTTGAATCCCCCTCGACACACTCACTACCCTCGGTGAAACAGCGAACTCCGCTGCCGACGTCGATACGATCGACCGCAGCATCGACCCAAGGAGCATAGATCCAAGCTTTTACCCTGCGGCTAGACCGTTGGAGTCTTCCTAGCCGAATACCCTAACGGGCTTCCATAGTAAGAAAGGAAATCTATATTACCTTATGTATGGAAGTTAACCCTGCCCATCGACATAGTTTCGGTATTTTAACACCGAACAACGTCGCGTAATATTCCTGAATATGTGGGTCACACGATTGAGAGTCAGAACATCCCTCATACCATCTAATCATTCGTCATCATAAAGAAATAATTTCTTCATCAACAATTCTAAAATACGTTTCATACTCCCACACGCTTTCTAACATTTAACGAAAAACGATAAAAATGATCGATGAAATTTTGGCAGCTACTTAATTAAAAAAAAACTATAGTATGAATTGAATCAAAGATAATAAAATTGTCCAGGATATTAGGGAAATTAATCAATACGATTTGTCGACAAACGCAATTAATATATAAATTCGAAATCGACAATATTCAAAATCATAGGAATAATATTCGGTATAGCTTAGTCATAAAATACAGTCAATACACCAAAAATAAATTATAACTGAACAGAGACCAGATCGTAAATTTGTGCGAAGCCATGGAATCTGACACGAATAAAGGGGCCACTAACTTCGTAAAGTGCGCTTTAGTTGCAGCTAATATAATATATGGCTGTTGAAGAAAAATAAAAGATGCCCGAAATTCAAAAGATAACAAACTAGTAAAACCGAAAAATCACGTTGCCATGCTAAACATTTAAGGAAAGACGATCGTAAAAATTTTACGACCCACCGAAACTGAATTGCGGTAGGACGTAGAATGGATGACAAGTGTGCCTCAACGGTGACACATGAGGGGCGAGCGGTTCGACCCCCCGAAAGAGAAGATGCAGTCCACTTTAAAATACTAATGCACCGCGCGCAAAGAAATGGCTCCCTACGATAGGGAGAATAAAAAAATAACATTTTAATTACATCAACATTTTAAGGAAGATTTTCTCTATAAAATATAATTATTATTTTTCCGATTATGCTTACCGTTAAAGCGGAAATTAAGAACAAAAATTTATTCCATGGATTGCGTTTTCTCGATTTATGGTAGGAAAATTATGAACCGATAATTATATCAAATTAATCAGGAATATTCCACTAATCTAACGCTATTATTATTTTTCCGAAATTATATGCCGTTTGTGGGAAATTTATAAAACAAGTAGCAACAAAATATTTGGAGCGAAAAACGTACACCGCGTAAAGGAATTCGGTTTCCCCTCGATTTATAATACAAAATATCAAACCGCGGTTTATACCAAAATGTTCGGGAATAATCCACCTTTAACATGGAATTATTACTTTTCCGATATCACTTAACGTATGATCAGGACACGCCGCGAAAGACAGAAATTAAGCTAGAAAAGGCAGGCTGTAAAGATAAAGGGGCCCGTGCAAAGGAATGAGTTGCGTAAGCCAAGTCGCATAATGTCAAGGCTAGTTCACGACGATAGGGGAAGATCAGCAGGTACACCGAAAGAGGGAAATTTTACAGATCGCCAGTAGATAGGTAAGGGGGATTCTAATCGAACCGGGGCGTTTTGAACCAGGCGCTCGGTCGGCGCTCGGTCGGCGGCGGTTCGAGGTGAGGTGGGTTGGTGGGTGGGTGGGTGGGTGGATGGCAGGTGTGCGGCAGGTGGGTGGGTGGGTGGATGGCAGGTGTGCGGCAGGTGGGTGGGTGGGTGGATGATTGATATCTTATTGTATTTCGCGAATTGTTGAGTGATGGGTGGGTGTGGGTGGCAGGTGTTCGGTAGGTGGGCGGTGGGTGGGTGGGTGTGGGTGGCAGGTGTTCGGCAGGTGGGCGGTGGGTGGGTGGGTGTGGGTGGCAGGTGTTCGGCAGGTGGGCGGTGGGTGGGTGGGTGTGGGTGGCAGGTGTTCGGCAGGTGGGCGGTGGGTGGGTGAGTGGGGGGGGGGGGCACTGGGTTATTCAACTGCTCAGCCTTGGAGGATATCGCCTGGCCTGTGCTCTGAGACCCATCTATCACTTATCACCAATGATTGTATAAACAATTATAAATAAACACTTCGGTGTCAAAATCAAATGCTCGTTAGTTGGGTGAGTGGGTGGCTGATATAATAATGTATACAAATGCTTTAAGTAGTCTAGCCCTCTTGTCACCCTTTGAAATTTATGAGCGCTATAAACATCTATATACAAATACCCATATAATAGCTGCATGTATCGAATGCTCGATGAGTCAGTCCTCGTTCTCGTTCTCAGCGTTCACTACAGGGGGAATGTTATATAAACAAACATCGTCGCGAGGAATATCGATAACTTTATATGCAGCCTGTATTCCTCCGAATATTGAGAGCGCAATATGCATATATATATTCTAATGGGCTAACGCTTATCGCTCATTCGTAATATTGAAACGCTGTAGGGATAAACACACAGTGGTGTTAAAATCAAACCACGCTCTTTAAACGGCTGTGAAGTCTTGACTCGATGGCTCACTCGCCACCTTACCCATCATCGTCAAGGGCCCCGTCAAGTGTATGCGTGGTGGTGGTAGTAAAGTAAGCGCCTTGTTCGCAGCTCACACTCTGGCGGCATCGAAGGTCTCGAAAATATCAATCGCTGCAAAATAAATACATGCTGGAGCGTTGTTTAATTGCCTTTTTTAAATTGGTGGAGAGGGTGAAGTTAGAATATCTTTGACTTTGAAAATTAGTTGATCAGTCTACAATCATTCTGCAGCTTCAAGCGCATCGCGAACACATTATAGTTGAGATTTCCGCGTAAAGTATTTACTGTTGAAATTTTCTCACATGTGTTTAGTGTACGTTCTCTTGCCTGTGAGTGATAGACAATGGATCGTGATAAGCGTAAAAAACTTGTGCATCTTATGGAGAGGGCATATTCGACTCTCAACGTGAGAACGCTACCCGGCGAGAGGCAAAAGTGGATCGACATCGGTGAAAAAAATGTGAAACTTTTGAGTTCGATGAAGGTGGTTAGGATGGTGCGAAACAATTAAGAGACGGAGCAATAGCGTTAATTGTTGTTTCTCTTTTCAGGTAAGCTCCATAATTTGTTAAGATATAAAGTGTAGACACTATGTGCAATGTAAAGTGTAAACACTAAAAATAATAACTCTTATATAACTCTTTTCAGAGCAACTCAATTTCGTTTTTATTTTCCATCGTCACCCAAGTCCCATGAGGCGCCGATAAAACCACGTTATATACTATAAAATGATACACATTTCTCGACTCTTATTATCAGTTTACGGATACGAATACGTATAAGAGAAGTTTACGAACAGTAACAATATATCTTCTCTTATACGTTAACAATATCGAATATTAATTATATGAAATATTTAGTTATGAATCATTAATATGAAGTTTTACAAATAAGTCAGGCAAATAATTAGGCATAAGAAACTGAAATTCAATGGAAAATGGATAAATCCACAATTATTTAACAATAAGAGAAATCGGCAAATCCAAGAATTTCGAACAGGCCGAGAGGAGAGTAACGAGGAGCGCGATTACTCATCAGGGGAGTACGCTCCAGGCAAGGATTAGGGAGGGACTTCCTTCCCCCTCTGGATTCATTTCCTAGCATATAAGAGGCCGCGGAAAAGGGCGCGAGAGAAGTAGATTTTTAGTAGTCCGGCCCGTAAGCAACTAGACCAAGTAGAGAGAGACGGAGGCGCGTAAGAGCGCGCGCGGGATCGGTGCATCCAACAAGTAGGCTGATACTCCGGCTAGGAGACGAGAGAGATAGAGTTAGAGACCGCGTTATCCGTTCCACCATACTAGAAAAGGATCGCGGGTCCATTTTGTGACAACAAAGAAATAGAGGAACCCTCCTATTGGAGGATTTTGTCGATAACCCTTTTCATCTCCAAAAATTGTATTCATTTTTCATGCAACCAGAGTTTTCTTGGGCTAATTCAGTTCACCAAATTACCATTCTCAAGTCATCTCGTGGAACGAAACCATCTTTCGATTCACCATCGAATTTTCTTTTACTCGATACTTAAAAGACAGTTTTGTACGAATTCTTATTCCAACGAGTCATTTGTACTCTCCGAAAATCACATTCTTGTACTTTCGAATTTGCCTGAATTATTTTCTTGAATAAATTTCGAATATCACGGCATAATATCGCGTGAAACTTGTGTTCAACCAATACACTACATCGCAAGCAGCATCATCTCAACAAATAACGTAAGTACAATTTAATTCTATTTCCTTGATAAATCTATAAGTGAAAAGTGTGCTATATCCTCTATTATTCAAACTCCTCGTTAATTCGCCCAGCCGTCGCCAGACATCACCAACACTACTCACCAAATATAATTCAATTATAAAATCATTTCTATAACGCAGTGAAATAAATTCAGTTAATTCAAAGCATTTCTATATCGGGGTGAAACAAATCCGTTTAAATCGAATCATCAGCGATCATTATTTTAATTACGCAACAGATAAAGAAATTTTATAATACCTCTAAGACAAGTCAACGAATAGCATTCCAAGCCCTATCCTTAGTAAATTTCCTCACGGTTAGACTAAAAAATGGGCAGTTGCACCGATAATTGACGCCAGGAGTGGTAAAGGAGTGAGAAATCTCTCTTGACCAGCGTGTATTCAATCGTACTCGACGCAATTCGCGTTAAAAATTCAGGTGAAAGAGAAACACCCACGTTTTTCCGATCCGCTTCCCGAAGAACTTGCAAATCGATGGCGAACGTTCGAAACGGATCTCGAAGAGATATCAACATTATCGGTGCCGCGATGGCTCGGTGTTCGTGTATCGTCACTCGCCGTTGAGCTCCACGGATTTTCGGACGCGTCTCAAGCAGCTCTCGGTGCTGTTGTGTATTTACGCATACTCTCGGATCTCGACGATGTTCGCGTAATACTCGTCTCCGCGAAAACTCGAGTCGCTCCGCTCAAGAAAGTAACGATACCTCGTCTTGAGTTATCAGCCGCGTTGCTTTTAACTCGTCAAATCTCGAGCGTACGAAAAACTCTTGATCTCGATGAAGCTCCGGTACATCTGTGGACGTATTCCACAGTCGCGCTCGCGTACTCCCGAGGAGAAGCTCGTCGGTGGGCCGATTACGTGAGAAATCGAGTCACCGAAATCCAAGAGCTCTCGAATTCTCACTGGCATCACGTGCCGGGGAAGGAGAATCCAGCCGAATGTGCATCGCGTGGATTGTCCCCTCGGCAACTTCAGGAAGAAACTCTGGGGGCCAGTCCGCCATGGTTATCGAAGCATTCAACTTCATGGCCCTCTTCGACCCCGTCGCTCGATCCAGACATCGCTCTCGAGGTTCGCAAAACGCCAGCAAACATCGCGAACAAAGGTGAGCCTCAAGAAATCTGGGATCTCGTAGAACGGTTCTCGAGTCTCAGGACGCTTCTACGTGTTAATGCACGGTGTCTCCGTGCAGTTAAAAAATTCAAAGGTCTTCAAGAAAGTGGAGATGCATCGTTGCCGCTCACGCCGACCGAGCTCGACAACGCTCGGTTGTTCTGGGTGACGAGGACGCAAACCGCACATTTCAAAAACGAAATAAACGAGCTCTCTCGAGGAAACTAGCTCCCGCGATCGAGCCCTCTCATCAGGCTTACACCCTTCGTTGATGCATCAGGACTCTTACGCGTCGGAGGAAGACTGAGGAACTCACTTCTCGATCACGATGAGAAGCACCCGCTCATCTTACCGCGAGAATCCGCGCTCTCGACTCTCGTGGTCGACGATATTCATCGACGTACACTTCACGGAGGAACTCAGGTCACTCTCGCGACTTTGCGACGCCGTTATTGGATCGTTGGTGGCCGTGTACCCATATGCTCGTTCATCCATCGATGTGTGCAGTGCGTTCGTCAACGCGCTGCTCTCGGACAACAGCTTATAGGACAGCTACCGGAACCTCGAGCGACTCGCGCACGTCCATTTCTCAATTCTGGAGTTGACTATGCGGGACCTTTAACTCTTCGCACTTTCCGAGGTCGAGGTGCGAAATCTTACAAAGGGTATATCGTCGTATTCGTGTGCCTTTCTTCGTCCGCAGTGCATCTAGAGATAGCTACCGACTATTCGACAGAAGGATTCATCGCCGCGTATCAACGGTTCATGAGCCGAAGAGGCATCTGCGAAACGCTCACGAGCGATTGCGGGACGAATTTCATCGGCGCTGATAAAGAACTTCGGAAGCTCTTCCAAGCATCCTCGGGAACCGCTGCAGCTCTCGCCGACATTCTCGCGAACGATGGCACGACGTGGAAGTTCAATCCTCCGGGTTCGCCACATTTTGGAGGAAAGTGGGAAGCTGCAGTCAAATCTGTGAAGTTCCATCTCAAGCGCGTTATCGGAGACACCGGACTAACGTATGAAGAATTTTCTACGCTGCTCTCGCAAATTGAAGCCGTGCTGAACTCGCGCCCTCTGTGCCCGCTCTCGGACGATCCAGCTGACTTATCAGCACTGATTCCGGGACATTTCCTCATCGGGTCCGCTCTCAACACAATCCCGGAGCCAGCGATCATCGACTTGCCAAGTTCTCGTCTGTCTCGTTGGCAACTCGTTCGACAAATGCTCGAGCACTTCTGGCACCGTTGGAGCACAGAATACCTCCAGCACCTTCAAACGGTAACAAAGTGGCAACACCGGTTTAACTCGCTAAAAATCGGATCGCTCGTCTTAGTTAAGGACGAACGATACCCGCCATCGAAATGGGCTCTCGGCAGAATCATTGACGTCCATCCCGTTCAAGACAATCTCGTCCGCGTCGCTACCGTTCAGACGCAACAATCGGTATACAAGCGACCGATTGTCAAACTCGTGCTCCTTCCAGTCTCCACGAACGAAGACTACACATAAAAGCAGCCGTACTTCCGTCGTCACTGTTGCCAATCTCGTCGAGATTGCCAAGGCGGGCGGAATGTTTCGGCAAAAGCATTGCTTTCGTGGCATTTTCGGATCCAGAGTTATCGGTCTCACCGTTATATTTCTCGCGAACGTTTTCGAACTTTAATCGTTACATTTTCTTTATTTCACAGTCACACACATTCACACAATGACACCTGTAACATACAAACACAATCATACTCGCTCTCGTCCGAACGGCGAGAGCCCTTGACCAGCGGTCAGTGTCACAACATTATCGAGGCGATTCGCACGCGTTATTCGGAATAAAGCTCTTCTCAAATCTAGTTAACATGTCGTGGAAGTTTTTCTAAATCTCCTCACTTTTTCCCAATCCCATCGCAACGATCCACAGTATTTTTGAGTTCTCGCTACACAGTGGCTGGCCCGATAACTGTTCCGAAGACAGTGTAGTTCAAGATCAATATATTACTGCTTTTGAACAATCCGAAGGCATTAAGCTCAACCGCAATGCGATAGACAAAAATCCGGGGTTGCGATCAGTGGCTAAGTTGTGTCTCAATTCATTCTGGGGCAAATTTGGCCAGCGCGAAAACCTGCCACAAACGACAATAGTGTCCTCGCGTAAGGAACTTATGGAATTACTGGATAGTCCTGAGTACGACGTCACAGGCATTCTGCCTGTTAATCATAAGATTTTATACGTTAGTTATACGAAAATTAACGAGGCTATACAGCCGTCTGGCATTGCTAGTGCTGTAATTGCTGCTTGTACCACAGCACAAGCTCGTTTGAAACTTTATAGCTACCTTGAGCGCCTGGATCGTTGTGCACTCTATTGTGACACGGACTCGGTAATTTACGTGACAGACAAAAATAGACCGAACGAATATGAGCCGCCTATAGGCCAACTTTTAGAAGAGCTAACGGATGAGCTGGGAACAGGGCATTATATTAAATCTTTCGTTTCCGCAGGACCTAAATTTTATTCGTTTATAGCATGCGCTCCCGATGGAAGCGAAAGGGAGGTCTGTAAAGTAAAAGGGATCACACTTAATTTTAAAAACAGCGCATTAATCAATTTTAAGTCAATTCGATCTTTCATTATGGGTGAACGCGAAGAACCGATTGTATTGAGCTCCGATGCTATTCGCCGCACACCGTTTCATCAAGTTGTAACGCGCCCCGAAACAATGTCGTGCAAACCATCGAGCGTCAAACGAAGACAAGATGGCAGATAAGGTAGCCTACCTTATGGTTACAAAAGTTAAATTATTTTAGAAATGTACTAGAAGTGGCTGTTATAAATAAAGGGTCTATAATTTAGAAAATATTTCAGGCCCCCTTTATTAGTTACAGCGCAGTAGAAAACTTGATCACTCACGCAAATGGATACGCGGTGGAAAAATCCCTGGACCGCCATGATCTGCGGTCCTACAGGCTGTGGTAAGACGTAAGTAGACATCAGTACCTCTACGGATTTCAAGATGGCGGCTAGCGCCGGTGGAGGGGGACCCTAGAGATCAGTACCTCTACGGATTTTCAATATGGCGGGGACGGCCGGGGTGCTGTTGCATCGGTCTTCTCTCTCTCTCGCGCTGTTCTCCCCTCTCCCTCGGCTACGGTGAGGCCCTAGGCTGCTTCTCGGGCCGTTCAACGGCGGCGGTAAGGGTGGGGATGGGAGATGTTGTTCCGTCGACGTTGCGTCGAGAGTGAATATGTTCCGCCGTCGAGCGTTTGAAGTGCCAGGGACTACGAATGGAGGGAGTGAGAACTGCTGTATACACGAGTGAGCCAAAGGTCGCCGATCGTGCGCTCCGTATGCTCGCGTTGCATCGCACGCCACGAGATCTTCCGTAATAGCTTGTGCTAGCTAGGTTTATGGCGCGGTCGAAGGTGATGGAATCGGTCGAATCTCACCCGTCAGCAATGCTTTTTTTAATTTTTTCAGAAAATGGCCAGCAAAATTATTTTATTTTTTGAAAATTTTCTGAATTTTCAAAGAAAAATAAATCGAGTAAAAGGAGAAGGTAGGTGAAACAAAATTTTTCTACGATAATGATTTTTATTCTTAAATCTAAATGTACATTTTTTTACTTAAACTTTAATATACATATATTTCTCACTCGTTCGTTTTTACATTATCCATCACTTTACGGAAAATGTATTCGTGGTGAAGACAAATCAATTCGGATCAATTTCTTTTAAGGTCCTTTCGCTTGGATGGACAAATTAAAAGATCTATGCGAGATCATCCAATACTTTCCAATATTTTTGGGACCTATATCGAATTTCAAGCGCCGATTACGTACAGCAGCATTTAACTTTGCTCGGGGAAAGCATATCCGTCGAAAAAAATTGGTTTTAGGCATATTTCTTCGTTTTTAATTTTTTCCTTCCATTTGACAAAATCTATTTTTACTTCTTCTTTCATTTACACATAATATGGAATTCTATGTATGGGATTGATCTCGTGAGGATTCCCCCGGTCGTACGCGACGGCTGGGAGAGAATCTGGAAAAGCGTATGGGATTGATTGCACGATGATTCCCCCGGTCCACTGAAGCTATGGGAACAGGTCTGGGAAACCATCCAGCCGGGTCCCAAAACCCAGATGATTGCCCATAGTGCTTCCCAGATTCAATCCCAAACAAACCGCAGCCTCTCGCCCATCGTCCTCCCAGAGTCAATCCCATACTAATTTTTTCTACGCGGGAAGGCTGTATTATATCCTTCTTCAGCATATCTTTTACTTGAGAATTGATTTCCTCTTTCATATTTTGGGGGAACGGATATTGTTTCGTGTTCATCGGTAGTTCGTCGGTCGTGTAGATCTGATGCTTCACGACGTTTGTTTTTCCGAGGTCTTCGTCGGGTATATGAAATATTTCCGATTTTTCTTCTATCAGGGAAATCACATGTTCGCGTTCTTCTTGAGTGAGATGATCCAAGCGTAATAACGGGAGTAACCGTTTTGCTCTCTCGCTAGGGTTAGTTTCGATTCGGGCTATTCGCGCTTGTTCGTCAGTCGCTGATTTTTCTGCGTTGGTTTCTATGAATTCCTCGAACGGTATCAGTTCGGTTCGTGGTACGATGAGCCCTATTTCATCGTCGGTTGTGTTTATTGCGAACAGATACGCGAATCCGCCTCGATTTTTCACTACAGCGTTTCCGCAATAAACTCCTTTTCCGAATTCGAAATTTCCGGTGTAGCCCTCTTGTAGATCGTTCATGACCTCAATTTTCATCAGTTTCTGTGTTCTCGCGGGAAGGGTAATAACTTCCGTTTCGATAAACGGCATTACTGTAGCTGATGCTGGCTTTATATGTCTTCTAAAGAAATCACGGGCAATAATTCCATCTTCAGCTATTCTGAAGTCGTTCGCGACCACTTGGAATTCGCCTATCAAACCGTTTACGCACAGCTCGATAGAACCTAGTGAGCGTGCGGTACCCTCCGTTACGCCGTTTATTTCGTATTTTAATTTGCGATTAAATTCGATGTCGGGTAGAAGGAAACATCGTTTGATCACCGAGATATCAGATCCGTTATCCACGTAGAATTTCCCTTCGCCTCCCTTCAGCTTGCACATCCGAGTTGGACGACGCTCTCTGGTCTGGGCGATAGCTTCGATATATTAGCCTGACGAACTTCGATTCTGTCTGCGCTTCCTCTTTGTCGCTCGGCGTCGCGCTCCGTTGAGGCCCCTTGGAGTTTAAATTCTCCGGGTTTGACTTTTGAGAGGTATACGAAGAATCGGAGGCGCGGCCGTGGTTGGCAGAACTATCTCTACTCTTTTTTGATGATCGTGAATCGTAGGAGCTTCTGCTGTCCTGAGAGACGCTGCGAGACCTACTATGTCTTTGTTTAACTTTTGATTTATTACGGGCTTTTAATTTATTTAGCTTTTCTTCATCGCTCGAGTCGGGAAAAGAAAAGCGCCATTTCTTTTCCTTTTTCTTCTCCGAATCGTTACTCCGTTTTCCTGTTTCGTCACGTCGGTGACGGCGGGAGTGGCGATGTTCGTCGCTTAACTTAGACTCGTCTCTTTTTTTTCAGGAGTCGGTTCGCCATTCGTCGCGGAAGGAGTCGCGTCTTCTGGCTAGCGGTTTGCGATATTTTCCTCGCGAATAATTGCGAATTCTATTTTTCTGCCGGTCCCCCGAATCGCTGCTGGATTGGCGACTTCTCCGGCCGGAATCGCGGCTGTGGCTTCTCGGGCGCGACTAGTCTCTTTTTCCTTTTCCCTTGCGTTCCAGCCCTTCGTAATATCGACGATTTTGGAGTCTCCAACAATTGTCAATTACATGGGTGTCGCCCTTGCAATAGATGCAAAACGGAACTATCTCTTTTGAGTCCGCGTAATGTACTTTTGCTACCGAGCTGGATCGTGAGCGATAATGCGAACGAGTGTGAGAGCGCGAACGAGAGTGGTGTAGAGAACGCAAATCGTTATCTTCGTGACTTTTATTAGAGTGGAAATTTCCTCTTTCGCGACTGCGACTGGGGCGGTTTGTTGCTTTAACGTTTCCTCTATATTCACGTCCGTCCACAGCGGCTAATTCTTCGATTATTTTGTGTTTTTTTGCATTATTGAGATCATATTTAGCGCGATTGTCTTTTAATAGGACTGCGTCGCTTATGCACTCGTGCAACCCTTTTACAAATCTGCTTATGGCGTTCTTTGTATGGCTCTCTTGGAGCGATCAAATTACATCCCCTGAACGATCGGGACCCTGAGCGGCGCAGCGGTGCAGCCGCTCCGTGATTCGCTTGGCGCGAGCTGCATAGTCGTTTAGAGATTCGTTAGTGCCCTGCGCAATATTCGCTAATTCTACTTGGAGCGCGAGCTCGTCTTTTTTGTGAGAGTATAATTTTTCTAAATTGTCCAGGATTTCCTGAACGGAGGTGTATATTCTACGTTTCGGATGGGTTTGAGCTCGAGCGTCAGTAGTAGTGTACAGGTATAGGGAGACAGGATTTACCCCCTCCACGCGGCCACTGGCACCAACCCCCACCACCACCGTCTACCCCCACCCCCGCTGTCTGGCCCCCATTCCTTCCCCCACCACCTGTGGTCCCCTCCCCACCCCCTAGGACCCCTTAAGCCACGCCCCTTGAGTTATAGGGAGCCAATGAGAGAAAGGCTGGGTAAATCTCTGGACCGTGATTGCTCGTCTCATTTTCCCCGAGCCGTGATTGGCCGACTGGAAATTCCCCGAGCTCTTATTGGTCGACTGATTTTCCATGGTGCCCTCTATAAATTTTCATCGTGTTTTCTGTACTAATATTCTTCTAGTAAACTTGCTGCGTTCTGATTGGTCGTCCAATTTCTCCTGGTGCCCTCTAGGAATTACCGCCAGTTTTTAATACTAATAATATTCTGCAGTCGGTCAATTAGTTTTCGTCTTTTACTATTCTAATGGTAATACCGTACCGACAAATAAAAAAAATTTACAAAATTATTTTTGTTTATTAAACTTTCTTGCATTGACATTTTACAATATTTCGTCGTTACAATTTTATTAAAAATCAGTGGTCTTGGGTGATGGGTCAAGGGTCATGGCAGAGTCGGTTGACGGCAGCGGTGTGTCTTGCTTGCGGTCAGACTCAGCCGATGTTGTAAGCGGCAATACCTTCTCGGGTTGGTCCGGCGGCGCCGTTGATTCTTGTTCCGCGGCCTCCTGTAGACAGTCCGTGCATTCTCTCTGGAGTAGTGGATACCCTTCGAGCTGCATCTTTAGATCCTTGGGTGCCCAATGTTTTTTACAGACTCTATATGATGCAACCTCGGGGTCCTGTCGAATATGTTGAGGTAGTTTTGCCCACAGGATGTCGATGTATTCACTCCAGTGCCTCAGTAGCAAGGGTTTGGGAATGTATTCGAGCTCCTCCGGGAGTAGTTCCCAGGGATCCTTGCCACAGTCAATGACGAGTATGCAACTGATGATGTCCATTTTAGTGGGGTTGTTGACGTTGCGAAGAATCGTTGAGAAGTATGCTTTCTCGTGTGGAGAGGCCGTCTTTTATATCAGCTGATGGTGGTGGTGGCTGTGGTGGGGGACCGTGTGTTGACGATGAAGATGAGATGAAAACTTTTTTCTTTTCTTTTGTTACATTCGTTTATTTACAGGTGACAACCGAAACGGGCTGTACATGTTTGTATACACCGTGATGTACAGCCATTACCGCTGCCCTTTAAAAGTCTTGTTCGTCGGGTGTTTGAGACGTTTCGTCGTCTTGTATGTTTCATATATCGTAGATTCTTGTAGTAACGTCGCACAATCCTATCGTTTTTCACCTTATTAGTCGAGAATTGTTTGCAAAAAGCAGCAAGGTTGTAGCCCCGACACATATAGTCAAGAAACATAACACAATATTCTCCACACACTCGAGACTTGATACACTGTAGGGGCTTGGTGCTCCACTCGTAACTCGTATTTCTTCGCAGTCGATTGCGATGTTGGTTGACAAGTTGAGGCAGTCCGTAACTGTCGAAGAAAATCCCTTGACCATTGTTGTCGACGTATATGGCTACCCAATGAGTTCCTGACATCGTATGATCGTCCGTGTTTGCGACGATGGCTGTGGGTCTAGACCAGCGACTCGGGATGCGATCGGCGGGAAAGACTCCTTTCGTCTGTGCCGAGACATGTCGTAGAGCCTCCAGTACTTCTAGGCTGTTCATTGCATATGCTTCCTGTGCCGGAGTGGGGGCGACGTCTTCGTGAATGCTGATGCTGATGAGCGCTACGGGGGATGGTAGGCGTAGGCTGGCGCTTCGGTGGTGGTGGCGGTGAGAATTGTTTATTACGGTAAAGGGCAACTATTTCACCCTCCGCAGGTACCGTGGCGTCGCAGGTGTTCGTCGTAACACTGCTGTCACTGCTCGAAGGTGCCGGGACTATATAGTCTCCCATTGTCGAACCGTGATCTGTATCGCTCGGAATTTCGATATGTATCGCTTTTCTCGGCGTATCGTTTGGCCGATCTCTCCATTGCACGGCGCCCACTGGTTCTGAGTAAACGGGATTCTCCTTATCCAAAATCTGAATCCGAAGCCAACGTTTTATTTTTCCCACGTTGTTTAATGCGCGCTTCGCTGCATCCTCCTTTGACACACCGTGATAGATGCACCAAGTGTCGTAGGTCGGCATGTTCTTGAAACTAGGGCCCTCGTAATCTTCCAGGTTGACTATGTCGCGGCCCAGCACGTCACGTAGAATTTCCGCTTTTTGTACGCCTCTCGTATATATACGAAGTGCGTATCGGCACATGGCCTTTAGCGCAGTGTATACTTTTGGCAATGGAGTATCACCGTCAACCCACTCGATACCGTGATGAAAGCACGTTAGACGATTATTGCTCGCGCGCACTTCTTTAGGTACTTCACCAAAATCGTATTGTGAATCGATAACCCAATGGCCGATATGATCGCCCTGTAGTGTAGTAACGGCGATCTCCTTAGGAAGAAACTCGCCATGCTTGCCGTATAGCGCTTGAATATCAACTATTGCGTCCATGCTGAAGGCGTGAGACGAAATGATGTCGAATGCTCGCTCGTAGTCGGTCTTAAATACGTTTCGGCTGTACGTATAGCGCCCTCACCGGGGAATGTGTGATCATGTGTTATGCATCGGAAGAGGGGATTGGACGCTCAAGCACTAAAATCCGTGATTACTTGACGTGCCGAGTCAATTTCAATAACATTGTCATACTCGGCGTAGACAATACAATTTATTGTAGATGAGAGGGGTTTTGCGAAACGTACTTCGATTCTCACGGTACCGTATTTCACGAGATTCCAGTGGGTGAAACAATTGGCGGATAGATCAGGCGTCAAGTCAAAAGCGAATAGACAATAACCTTTTGCGTAAGCACTGCGTGAAATGTCTATACCGTCATTTTGGAAGTATATACCTGTGCCCGAAAAAAGGGTGTGGTAGCATTCAATCCAGGTTCTGTTGGCGTCAAACTCTGCTTGCAGTGGTTTTCCAGGTATCTGTTCGCCGTCAACGTAGAGTGATAGCAAATTTATCGAATAATTTTGAAAATTAGAGGGGTTTGACGTTCTACCGCCGTTGAAAGCTTTGTTGCTGAAAAAACCGAGTATTATACGATTTGTTAATTGACCGAGTATTACATTGTCCAGTGTATCGCCCGCGACGCCACTATGCATGGTAAACGACTTAACCTCCACACGCGTTATAGGATATTTCGCTGTTGTTTTAGACATCGTCTTCGCACGGGCTATAAGTACTTCTGGGTTGATTTTCGCTCGTCTTATCAACAGTGTCGTATCGTGAATTAATATCTTGTGTGTGCAATCTTTTGATGGTGTTTCCATAAGACAAAAATCGTCTTTTGAGCGTACGAGACATAGTCGTACTTCCACGCCGTTCAGCAAAAATTTGTCTTGATTGAATACATCACAGTGTAGATGGCCAATCATATCCAAGGTCCAACCTCCTTTGACATAACTCGCTCTCGCGTCTTGGCCACCGTTGCTCGGACTCGCGCCCGGCAGCAACTCGAAACCGCCTGCAGTATCGGCATACCACAAAGCCGTAGTGAGATGTGATGTTTTTACCGCACGGCCATAGTTCAACAACGTTTCAATGTACGCCCTGTAGGCGTAGGCATTATCAGGAGGCGCGACAAGTTTTTGATTGAAAAACACGTCTACTTGATTAAAGAGGCTATGAAAAAAAATTATTTACGGGCGCAACTTTGTACTCTGTGCCACCGCTGGATACCCCTTTAAGGCTTACAGCGATCATAGTATGCGCGAGATCCAGATATTCCTCCCGTGGCCAGGTATCACAAATTCGATGGGCCCGTCATCCGACATCGAAGAGACCGGCTTGTAGTGAACCCATTGTGATGATTCTATAGATGTCTGCGTTGGCGGTATTGTAAATAAGTCGAGTTCCGACTTCATACATTCGCATGAGTGTGAGTGTAGAAAGGACATATTTAAGCACTTCCGAAAATATTAACGCGTCGCCTCTTTTTATTTTTTCGAGTCTTCGTCACTTTCCCCGTCTTCGTCCTTCTTTTCATTCTTCGCGATGTTGCACTAGTGGCGCTTCTCTTTTTTCCCTTCTTCGTCATCTTATTCCTCGTGGTGAAAGATCTCTTTCTCGTGGAGGTGCGCCGAGTTGCGCGTCCAATCAGCGACTGCATCGTTCTCACGGCGATCGCACTATTATAGCCAGATCCCTTCATAAGTAGTGCAATTTTCTCGTCGGCATTTCGTTTCAAATTTTCGCCGGATTCTCTGGCCCGACGCTATAGCGTCCTTGAAGGGTGCATTATTACCGCTTACATCTTCAATGACGTGCAAGCCGGTGCGCAAAGCCTCGCGTCCTATAGCTTTAGCGCCTCTCGTGAGGAGCGGAGCCTCTCACTTCTGAAGCGACCGCCGAGAAATCGGCCAATCCCATAGCCCCTTTGATACGGTGCAACCACGAAAACATCGCTCATACGTCCACCGCCGCCGATTTGATTCTCGTAATATGACGCGTTGTGGCTCGCCATTTCGTCTAAGGGACTCGCTTAAAGTGAAGCGTCAGCGTTAACGTTCCGTACTCAAATGTGATTGGCCGTCCCAACTTGTCTCTTATATCTATTTCGATCGTACGAAAGCAATTATTAAGCAGCGGTAAGTAATTTGCCGGTGAAAAATATTTCACCTGTATCGAGCCATACTTGTACTTTGCTGTGTTCAGATTTACTGTCCTCAACAGAGCGGCCTGTGTGTCACCAACTGTGTAGGGTACGCACAAATCCGTATATACCAAGATTTCTTCGGGTAAAGCGCGGGCAATGCAGGCGGGCATCTGACTTTCGCGTTGTATATCGTGGGTAAAACTGACGTACGAATTCCCGGCGCTTTCCCAATCTTTACCCGGCGTTACCTCGAAGCCAAAACATGACGAAGCTTGTCGCTCATTTGCAAGAAATTCAGCGATTCCTCAATTTCTTTGCCGCACTTTTACCCTCAATCGCCACGTAACCGCTTGCATTTTTTGCATTAACTAGTCGTATACCGGCCTCGCTTATACCGAGCAGACTATTTATACTTTTCATTAAACCTCATGATTGTCGTATACGCCGTACGGTATATGGCTGATTTTTAGGTCTTTTCGACCGTACTGTGTCCACTGAATTTCAGTCTCATCACGCTCGATATGTATCATCGTGCAAGGTATGTGAATTTCCATTAAACCCACGACCCAATGACCGTTGAGGGTTATTTCACGTGAAAGGTGTGTGGTGAAATTTATCGTAGTGTTGTTCGGAAAATACTTCATGCTGCTGTTGCTCAGCAGGACGAGAAAAAAATGTTCGTCATTGTACATGTTGGCTGAGCGTATTCACTACGCTAGCCTCCAAGGTCGTGAGCGTTAGACGCCGGTATCCACGAGTTGAATTTCGACGGGCAACCGACCCAGCTGACAAAAAGCTGTTTCGTCGCTCCGCGACCTTTCGTTCGTATTACACAGTCGATTTTGAATTCTTTATTTTCCGCAACACGTTTCTCGTGTACAGGCGTGATTTCTTCCGTATAAAAAAATGCGTCGATTAACCCTCCCTCAAGATCATTTAATTCGTAAACCCGGATACCCTGACGGACCGTAACTTTTGTGATTCGGAAAATTTCTTCACTCCAATTCCGCTCGTAACCCTTCTCGAAGGTGCCGACTAATCCTAACGTGATCGCCGCACTTGTATTTAACGTCGGTGAAAAGCCTTTTTCTGCGTTGCCTCAACGATGCTCTCGTCATATTCTCGTACGCTACATCAGCATTGTGTAAAGTCACAGCGGCCGGTTGCATGTTAATTGACGAGTGTTTGGCATGGTTGTACGCGTCGACGAGTTGTTGTAGAATGTCAATGTATCGATGAGTATTTCAGTGTGTGAAGTAACGCCACATTCGCTCTTTCAGCGTACGATTGAAGCGCTCGACAACTTCTGCTTTTATATCAGGGTTACGCGTAACTCTAAACACAATATTGTTCTCCTTAAGAAAGATTTGCAACTCTTTTCCGACAAACTCCTTGCCTTTATCGGTCTGTAGACAGGTGGGTGACCGTCCGGTGCTTCGTTCAAAAATCCTTTTAAAGGCTTGCGTCACAGAGCGCACTGTTTTGTCTTGTAGCGGTTCGACCCATGCATACTTGCTCAATACATCAATGACTGTGAGCAGGTAGCAGGTATTATCGTTGTAACTCTTTAACGAGCGTAAATCGACGAGATCAGCCTCCCAAACGTCGTCTATGTTGTCAACACTGTAGCGAAGTCTTGGGAAAATTCGCTTGACGGGCTTGTGAATGGTGTACGCGTCCTGTTGGGTCAACCAGTCATAAACAGCGGCTACTTCATTTTTTTTATCTGTGAGTCGTCTTGCACCGGCGTAACCAGCGGGATGCGAAGGGTCATAATACACAATACCGTACGGCATCTCTCTCTATCTCTCTCTCTTACGGTTATGCTACAGTAGACATTGGACTATTCATAGTTTTAGCCATTGTGCAAACCCTCGGGGTATTTGAACGGCCCCGTCTGAACGTGGTGTCGTTGTAATGTCTCCAATGCTCGACCGCTCGGCAGCCTCCGTATCCGCGGCCATACTATCCTTCTTGTTCTTTTTCTTTGACTCGTCCTTTTCACTCTGTTTCGACGAATAGTCGGAATTTGAGTGTAAAATTCCCCAAAGCTCCTCGTCGAGTCGCGATATAGGATCGCCAGGCGTCTGTACACTTGGTGGACCGACAGGCGGTGCACGAGTTCCTCCGCCGCCGAGCCGCCTCCGATCATTGGGTCTTTCCATATCCCCGCCTCGTCAGCCGGTACTAAAATCATTTTCTTTGCGTGTTCCATTAGATCTCGCACGTTTAAATTAAGAGTCAGTACTTGCGCCACCGCTGCCAGTAAACAGTCTACTGACCAAACTCGTGATAATCGGTGCCAATAAAAGTGTCAAAAATGCTCCACAGCCTTTCTGCATGATGAGACGTTTTTTCGCTCTCCAGTTGAATTTTCGTCGTTTACGAGCGGTGCCGCTGGCTCTACTCCGGCCGCCACCGCCGCTCTGTCTTACTGCGGACCACGGCGCTAGTTATCGCAACATCTTTTTATATCTTTTAAGACGATTTTTCACACCGGTTTTAAGCGTTACTACGCCGTGTAAGACGTTCAGTGCGCATTCGCATAAACACTTGACCAGCAATTCATCGACCGTGCGTAGCAGCGCTCTTTGCTGCTCTTTACTAGCATGGCAGAGGGCGTTCAGAAAAGCGGCGTGCCGTGTATCGATCGGTGATCGCACGGAACACGCTGTTCTCTTCCTCTTCTTCTTTACCGTCATCTTCCCCATTGTCGCCCTCCGCCGAGATGTTTGCGTAACCGACACTCGAGCGTTACTGATGTCTTTGCTGTTCCGCCATTTGACTAAATACGCCCCCACCGGTCAATTCAATTGACGAAAGCCGCGCTTGTTTTTCGGTATATATACATGCATTTGTGGATCGTCGGGAAATATATTGGTGCGGCATCGACACATATCAGGCGTGGATTGCTTTAGATCCAACAGTAGATATCCATGCGGCTGCGCAGTCGCATCGTGATAGGCTTCCGTTAAAAAGCGTGGATGCTCGGGATAAACTTGTCTCGCAAGATGCTGAATTTGCGCCCGATCTCGGGGATTTTTAAAAATAATATAATTCGCATTCAGCGAAATATCGCGTTGTCCGTGTCCCTGATGAAAAATATTTTGCGTTATGAAAATAACGCTGATATTTTTATGATGACTGCCTTTCGTGAAGAGATTTACTATCGTATTGTTTGACGATTCCTTCATGAAATCGTCGATAATAACAAATTTCTTACAGTCGTTATCTTGTGAATAATCCTCCGGCTGCGGTAGTCCTTCGTGAAATTCGATTTTAATATTAGCGCTCGTTGAATCCTCATGCGCCGAAGTCTTGAACAGCGCTGCAGTATCGGCATCGAGATTATCGTCGTAGTAAAATATAATACGGCCGAACGTCGCGTCGCTCATGGCCGCTAGATGGCGCAAGAATCTTCGCACGAAAACTGTCTTACAACAGCCTGTTGGCCCACATATTAGTGAAGACCACGGGTGTTTCCATCGTACGTCCATTTTACGTTTTTTATTTCTTTTACTCACGTTTCGCTGACGTAGCCAAAACTCGCACTAAAAGACTTATAAATATATTCGTTTTTACGCGGCTATAAGCATAACGCGGCGGCGGCGGCGGCGGCGGCGGCGCGGAGGACACACGTCGCGATAAGCTAACTCGACGTGTGCGCGGCGGTGGTCCAGCTAGTACAGACCCGTTCGCTCGCAACATCAGCTTATGAGCGGGCGAGCGCATCAGCTCTTATACCGCGGCCACATGTGCGCCATAAGCTTATATCGCGCATGTGGCGCCTCCTAGCTTAAAATAAAGAAAATGCTCAACACAAGAAAGGAATATGGTTAATGTTTTTTTTATTTTCAATTAACGGAGATGTCAAAATAAATGGTGGGTATCATTAATATATTTTTATTGTACTGTAACGAAGTAAATTCGCATAGTTGTTTTCGCCAACTCGAATCGAGGCTCCGCTCACCACGGAGCCCCTTTAACAGAAGCGCGCGTTATAGTAGCCTCCCCCCCCCCCCTCCCCGCATGTATCCCCGCGCATAGGTAAGGTAACGCTCAGCAAGATACCGAGAGAGACCCGAAATGCCGAGATAACGAACGAGACAGAGAGAGAGAGCGGGAAACAGCGAAGGAAGATATTCGCTCGACGATGAAAGGATTCGTCGCTGTCCGAATCCAACGTTGCCGTCCCGTCGTCTCTCTCACTGACCACCGCCGCTCCGCCGTTCTCGATCGCCGCTCAATGCCTTGAGCGACGATAAGTCAATATCGCTGCCGCCATCTGACATATCGTCCGTCGATCGAGCGAATTATCGACCGACGTCGAGTACCGTTCTTCTCTCTCTCACCACCGCCTTCCGTCGCGCTGATGCCGGAGAAGACTTCCGAAAAGAAGAAGAGCGTTACCTCAGCCTCGTTCGAGCCGTTATAGAGTAAGCACGTGTGTCGGCGATCCTCCCCGTCTCCGCCATAGTACGAGGATCGTCCGAATTATTGTATCGAGTGTGTGATATCTGCGAGTAATAGTTTTCCCTCCCGCGTGATTATTTCTCCGGACTCTCCCCCGATATTTTCCCTGCAGGAAAGTCAGCGAAGTGACCGGTATTCACTTCGGTATTTTATCGTATATTTTTCCAGTATCGCCATTTGCCAGCGAGGACTCGTGCACGTGGTGAGTGGCGTGCGACAGTAATTTGCGTGCGAAATTATTACAGTAAGTGCGTGTAATCGTGTATCCCCCCCCCCGTATATCGCCCTGTAGTCCCTGAAAATCGTGTAAAGGCCGAAGGCATTAAATTGCGAGCCCACAGATCGGTTAACCCTCCCCTGAGCCCTCTGCTGTCCCTTTGAGTTTGCCGGCCATTCCGTACTTCGCGTAAATTTGAATATTCGTCGACTCATGTCGAATCGCATAATGGCGTTACCCCGTAGAAGGTAACTGGCGGCCAAAAATAGTAATTGAATAGTTTCCCCCGAATTTTGAGATATTTTGTGAGTTATTTTTGTCAGCAATTTCCCCGCGATCTTCGCTGTAATTTTCGTAGGCCCGTCGTCCCTTTGCCGAGAATATTAGACAGCCCCCGTCGACATATTCTCTTGCCACGACTCGCGTACGCCTCGCGGATCGCCTCGTGGCAACCGCCGTAAAATCTTTTACTATTGTTCCCCGATCATCCCCTTGCCGTAATTATTATCTTTCAAGTCATTATTATTTTGTAGCATTTTCTTGATTATTTTCATCGTATTTTCCCCCGATTCCGTTTATTCATTTTAGCCCCCCCGAGTCCATTGCCCGTACAATTGCAACGTCGTCCCCGTTTACCCCCGACATTTTCGCGACGTCGCGAGGCACGCAGGTCGTTGCCGTTTGCCTCGTGAGCTCCTCAACGACGAGTATCAATTTTTAGTTCATGTATTATTTAGTTGCGATTATTGTTAAGATTTATTTGCGTTATTCTGGTCGATTATTTTCATTAGTTTCTTTTATGCGATTTATTCTTGATCATTTATATTCTTTTCCGAGATTATAATAAAATTCTATTTCTTTTGTTAACTATCCCCTCACCGCCTACGACTATTTAATTTTCCCGTTGCCCCCCCCCCCCCCCCCCCCCCCCCAAATATAAGTTCCCGACGAAAACCCCGTTACAGTATATACATATTGTAAATTGTGACGTGGATTTTTCGCTCCCGTCGCAAAGCCCGGAAATTAGACGGGCGTAAGAGTCAGCACGGCACAACGGTCGGCGTTCTGGCTCTCGGTGGAGTCCCTCTCGGCAATTCAACAGGGCATTAGGTAGCTTTTCGAATTTTATTTTGACTATTTTGATTTTTCTTTCCGGTATACGAGCGATAGCCTTATCGCGTATTCATCGAGAACATCGTCAAAGCCGGAATCTTCGTTACCGACGCGCGAGAGAGCGTCATCGCCGCCTCGACATTGGCAAAGGCAACGGCAAGTCCACGACAGCTACGCTCTCGCGGACAGCATAGGTCGTCGGCGAGAGAGTCGAGAGGCCGTACCAGCGCTACGGGCTCGCAGCAGCAACGGAGAGCGCGTCGCCGAGCTACCGCGCGCTCCAAAAGTAACTCGGAGGATTGCGGCTCCGAATATCGATCTCGCGATAGCGGGCGGAGGATCGACTCGAAGCCTCACCCCTTGCTGTACTTCAACAGCCTCATTCCCGGAGAAGACTCGCCTCTTCAGCATCGTTCTCCGGAGAAGGAACTATTGTCTGCCTCATCTGGACCCCAGCAGCCACAGCATCGCTCTCGTCGTGAATCGTCAACCCACGATTACGGCAGATTTATCGATATCGCGCGCTCCCGATATTTAATTTGCGCGTGATGCGCTACCGGAGCGTCTCAAAATTCGGCTAGGGGGCCAAGCGTTAGAGTAGGCAGGGGTGGGGGTCGGTGTCCGTTTCCGCGAAATCGCGAATCGTCTCGGGGACTCAAGCGTGATACACCGAAGAAGCAGGACGTTGTTACCGTTGCCGACCATGCTGTCCAGCGAGAACCGACGCCTACCACCCGCGATCTCGAAGACTCGACGAGGAATTTCCCGAGGGGCTTCGTTTACGGCATAAATAAACCGGTAAGGCCGTCGTTCGTTTCCGGACAGGCTTTTCTTTAAAGTTCCGTAACATCTTAGTTTTCGGCCAAAAAGATCCCGAGCGATATTGCCGGGCGGTACGTTATCGTGCATGGCAATCAGTGTTCCATGTTCAATTCGCGAATCGAAAAGCTATCGCCGGTGTTTATCGTGATTTTATTGATTTTATTGGTTGGAGAAGTAAAAGAATCGCCGAGAGGGATTGAATTAGCTGTTATTTATTCTGTTTTCATAAAATTGCGTTACGCGCGAGAGTCCGTAGTTTAAGTTATTTAGTAATTCGGGAAAAATCGCCAACGCTCTCGAGAACCGTCGTACCAATTTTATCCGCCATTTTGGCGTAATCGCGAAGCACGCGCCTCTTATAATTTTCTTTCAGCTTGTTTTTGACTTTTCCTCGTATTCTTCCGTGACTTTAGTTATCCGATTTTCTTTAACTTTGTGACTTGTATAATTTTATTTTTTTGACTTCGTGTTTCTTTTGGCTGACCATCTTTTTTTTGTAATTCTGTGGACGCGAGGCGCGCGTCTTTTCTTCGATTATAACGAACTTCAATATTTTCGCTCTCGAGAGCTCGCGGTATTCGAAAGGTCGAATCGACCTCTACTTGTTTGCTGCGCGATCGCGCTCCGTAAAACGAAAACCGCTACCGAGAACAAAGATTTATTTATTTGAACACGTCAAAGAATTATTGTATTACTTGTTGTTGTTACCGAGAGTTGTGTTAAACAATAAAAATTGTTAAATTCGGTTCCCGAATTTTGAGTGTTGGTCATTCCGTCGCGTTTGGCACCTGAATCACCCCCTCTACCATTTCCCCATGGCTGCTTGCTAGCCGAGCTCTTGGGTTTCCTCGATAAAAATTTGTATCGAGAGTTTAGCTCTCGAGACTGGCGCCCAGAGGAACCCTTTCGGTCTTGCGGGATACGGGTTTGTTCGCGGGAATTTGCATGACAATATATGTATATACTAGCGTTTCCCCGGGCTCGCGCGCTACGCGCGCTCGCTCGTCAATTGTATACTATTTTGAGTTAAGACCCATTTGGGGAATATTTTTGCTTCTCTCTCCGCCAACGACCACCGCGGCTGCCTCCTTCGAAATCCTCTTAGAGGAACTTAGAATATTTTGGCCTTCCTCTCCCACGTTCCTCCCTATTGCCCCTCCCCCTCCCCCCGAAAAATATTCTAAATCCCCCTTAGAGGGAGTTAGAATATTTTTCTCTCCCCCCTCCTTCGACCGAAAATATTCTAAGTTCCTCTAAGGGGGACTTAGAATATTTTCGATTGAAGGGGTAAAAGTCAGGAGGAGAGAAAAATATTCTAAATCCTTCTAAGGGGGACTTAGAATATTTTCTAATTCAGAGGGGCGATACGAACTTATGAGACACCCGGTATATAGGACCCTCAGAAAATATTCTGTCCCCCTGAGGGGGGGGGGGAGTCCCTCTAAGGGGGACTTAGAATATTTTCGATCGAAGGGGTCTCATATACCGGGTGTCTCATAAGTAGGTATCGATTCTTATACACGGCGGCGGCAGCGGCGATAACTTTATATATTGTAACGACCGAGCGAATGAACAACACGCGAATTTGGTTTTGGGGCGGATATTATTACTAATGATAAACGTTAATTATCCCGATTACGAAATGTCACACGTCTGCTCGCTTTTAAAGTCCCGTCCAGACTCTTTTGTCGTGACGATCGATATCACATCGATCGTCCGTTCGTTAGTCTATTGTCAATCTAACTAATATCGTGTGTCTTAATAAATAGTCAGCTACATTCGGTTGCTAGTCAGCTATATTCGTTACACTACTCCCCTCCTTTTGAGTTGCCGCCCCGGCAACTCCTAGTCCACCCTAAGATGTGCCACGGTCCATCATTCTAAAATCAGTCCAATATTCACTAGCCTACACTGTTCCGACATTCGTCCATGTCCACAAGGAAAACCATGGCCGAAAAACCTTGGGAAGAACAGTGTTCACAATGCTAAATAGTTTCATTTTGTCCTATACTCATTTTCTTGTCAAGTTCGAGCTAAATAATTCCATTTTACCCTTTATCAGTCCGTATAAAGTCCATTTCTAATTAACTCTTAAATACTTCATTTTGTCCTTAAATGCTTTGTTTAGCCTTCATCCATAGTTGCAATGTGTCTGTCTGTTTTCATGTTCGTCGAGATTTTCTCCAGATGGTAGGGTAACTCCAAATTCTCGTTCCAAACTTCACGTACAAGGACAGGAGAAAGGAATGTAGAAAACTCGGGAATACGAAAAAACCTGTGACACACATTATAAACGCGAAGTAATCTGAAAATACAAGAGTTTCATGAAAATAAAAATTATTATGACTTCTTGTCATTCCCTATACGGTGTCCATCTCTTTTAGCCGTTTAACGAATCTTCTTTTTCATTGAAACAACTACCCGGAATATCCGACGCCAATGGTTTCTTTAGGAAATATTTTTCTTTTTTTTTTAAATATATCGGTCACTATAACCGGACAAGAAAGTGTCGACCCTTAACCTTGCCCATAGTGAACGCCGATCTCAAAATATCAGACAGACTCGTCCTCGGGAATCCAAAATATTTCACTAACAAAGATTATGATCAGTAATTTAAGTCAGTTAAGTAATATTCTCGATCCACAGTCAGGGGAATCCCGATCAAGTGATATCAACAACTAACCAAGCCCAGTTAGACGTTTAATACCCACTAAACATGATTCTTCGGAAACCCTTACAGGACGCCCTTCTACACTTTACCGGGTGTACTATGAAAAAGCGTCCAAGGCTCCAGCCAAACAATCGATTTTCCTCCATTAACGTCTCTGAACTGTCATCTCTAAGTTCCTAATTTTCCAAAGGTTTTAATCTGTTCATGTGGGTCATCATAAATTACCCACGCGGAAGTTTATAAATTCTATCTATTACATCATTGATTTTGGTTTTTGCTAAATAAAGTCCTATCTAATCCCGTTATAGTCTGCCGTACTTTCCTTTAACTTTACAGGCGGGATAGAGCCAAACCCGCTGTCCGGGTTTGAGGAAATCCACTCATTATGTGGATTTTCACGAAGAAATTCTAATGATAATTTAATTTCCCTACCCATAAGTACTATTGCTAGATAAAATTTTGGTGCTCTTTTTTTTATAATATATGCCAATTATTTTTATAAAAAAAAAAAAAATACGTAATTTTTAAGTTGCCTGTAAAATTCCTTCGTAGATTTTTATTTTTCATTCTTCCGCCATCCTTTTTACGAAGCCATCGAGACTTCAATTTTAATTTCAATCCGTCCCCATGTGAGAGTCATCGAGATTCTCAATTTTTTATAACGTTTCTTCGCTCTGTGAGAGTCACTGAGGTTCTCAATTTTGATCTCGCTTCTTCGTTCTGTGAGAGCCATCGAGGTTCTCAATCTTCTCTTCTCATAACGTGAGGGCCATCGAGGTCCTCGATTTTGTTAAATAATCCTCGTTCGTTGATCGCGTGGATTCGAAAGCACACTTCTGACACTAATGTAACGACCGAGCGAATGAATAACACGCGTATTTGGTTTTGGGGCGGATATTATTACTAATGATAAACGTTAATTATCCCGATCACGAAATGTCACACGTCTGCTCGCTTTTTTAAAGTCCCGTCCAGATTCTTTTGTCGTGACGATCGATATCACATCGATCATCTGTTCGTTCGTCTATTGTCAATCACACTAATATCGTGTGTCTTAATAAATAGTCGGCTATATTCGTTAGCTAGTCAGCTATATTCGTTACAGTATATTCGAACCCAGGGCACACCACCACCGGGGGTCGATCTCACTCCGCGAGCTGTGGAAGCAGAGATCCAGCGCCTGAGGACGCTATACCGTAACACGCTTGGTGAACTACGTAGGGGATTTTTCGACTGGGATAGGGACCGCAACTGGACAACCACCTTCGGTGATGGCAGCAGGCTGTATCCCATGGGGGTGGAAATCCCAGGGATGCGCCGAAACTTATGTCCTGACCTCCCCGCGGAGGGAGACGTCACCGCTGCGGCCGAGGCGCGCGAGGCGGAGCACCTTGAGAGGGGTGATCGGGAATTGGAGACGATGCGAGCCGAATTGTCGGAATACGTGGCTAGCGAGGTCGAACAGAGGATGGCGGAGCGTACCAGGCAATGGCGAACCGTTGCACCGGAGGACGACGACGATTCTCCGTATATTAGCCTGGGATTGGCGCTTAAAAATATCAAGACGTTCGACGGCAATAATCCCAACAGATTAGAGGAGTTTCTATCGTCCTGCGAGGCCGTATGGGAGAGGGTGAAACCCCAGCAGAGGGGGACGCTCTTGGCTCTCGTGCGAAGCGGAAAATTGGAGGATCGTGCGACGAGGGAACTCCGCCACAAGGTGATACGGAATATTTCGGAGCTTCGAAGCGAGCTCGAGGCATTGTACGGGAAGCGAAAATCTCTCGCTGCCCTCCAGTACGAATTTTGCCTGCTAAAACAAAACTGTGTGAGGACACAGCACCCCACGGGGCGAGATATGTCGAAGCCGCTGTGCGACCGAGTGCGCAGATGAACTTCGAGAATGGCCTAAATCCCGAAATTCGGATGATTGTGCGCTCGCGAAATTACGGGAGTCTGCGGGACTCTGTAGTGGGCGCTGCAGAAGTAGAGAAAATGGTCGGAACCGGGAGCAGCAAGGGAAACGCAGGGGTGAGTCAACCCCGCAGTGGCATGGGTGGAGGGGGTGCCACACCCCGGAAGTGTTATAATTGTGGTATTACGGGGCACGTCGCTCGTGATTGCACGAGAAAATCGGGGCGACACAGCCTCCCCGCGCCAGGACCGGGGCGGGAAGTGAATCAAGTGAAAGTAACGTGTAACTTCTGTGGCAAAGTCGGGCATCTTTGGAGAGAATGCCGAAAGCGTATGCAGCAGGGAGGACAGAAGGCGCAACAGTCGGACAAGGGGAATGGTAATAATTCCCCTCCAAAGGCTCAAGGGGGCCAAAAACTTTGAAGGATTTTCTGGATAGTGAACAACAGAAATCCGAGGGAAAGGGACAACAACGGGAGGTGTACATCGTGAACGCCACGTCTGGAGGCATCGCGAGTGACTTCCACATCAAATCACCTGTGTGCAAGGGGGGAGTGTTAACGTTGAAAGCGTATACAGGAGCTCAGGTGAGCATCATAAGCGCGGAGGCTCTCCGCGAAGGAACCGTGGCAGAGATTACGGGGGTGTCAATCGTCGGGCTGGGAGGCTCACCCGTACAAGCGAGATGTGCAGTCGAGGTGCATCTCGAGACGCCGAGGGGTACTGTCGCACACTGGTTCCACGTTGTACCCCCCGGAGTGGCGCTGGGGGTGCACGGATTCCTCGGGATGGACTTTATAAGCGAACACAAGGTGGATATACTCCGAGGCAGGGAGATACGGATTCTCGGGCACAGAATGCCTTTGGTGGATGGACGAATAAAAATGCGTTTACCACCGCGAAGTGAAAGCATTGCGTACGTTGCAACGTGCAGTGGGGCAGTAGGAATCGTCGACAAAAATGAGGTCGCCGAGGGTGTCACTCGGCGCCTGTGTAACCACACCGCGAGACAACAGCTGTGCAGTGTGTGTAATAAATATGACTTCCGAAGAAGTGGAGATCGAGCGACCGACGGTGACACTCGAGCCGCTCGAGTCAGCAGAAAATTTGAGCGACATCGAAGGTGCGTGCGAGGTAAACGCGGCACGCGAGTTGAGCATCGACGAGAGGGAGAACGGCGGCACGCGACGCACTCCGTTACGAGAGGCGATGACGTGGGACATTTAAATGCCGAGGAAAGGAAAACATTACTTGAGGTGTGTGAAGATTTTGCGGAAATTTTCTACCTCGAGGGAGACTGGCTGCCGTGCACGACGGAGATCGAACATGAGATTCCCCTTCGGGAGGGCGTAAGACCAATCAAGGTGCAGCGTATCATCCGCAGTCCAATGGGGCTTTGGAGCATTCGCATCGAACGTTGGCGGAGGACCTGAAGAGTTATACAACCGAGGATCAGAGGGACTGGGATAAATGGTTACCGTACGCCATGTTCCAGTACAACACGACACCCCATACGGCTACAGGCTTCACCCCCTCCCCCTATAGCCTGATGTTCGGGAGAGAAGCGGAGCTCCCTACCTCACTAAAAAAACCCTCGAGTACGCTGTATGCGTACGACGATTATTCTCAGGAGTCGAAGGAACGGATGCGAGCATCTTGGGCGATGGCACGAGCAAATCTGGAGACGGCAAAAAATCGTGCGAAGGAGTTTCACGATAAAAAGGCCAAAGATCGGAAATTCGACATCAGGGAAAAAGTTTTGTTGCACGATGAGACGGTGCGGCAAGGCAGATCGGCGAAACTCACCGCCAATTGGATTGGGCCGTTTGTCATCGAGGAGGTGCATCCGCCCCTCAATTACACTATTCGGAAGGGGCGGCGGCGTTTAAAGGTTCACGTGGATCGTCTCCGAGAGTACATCGAAAATTAGGAGCCGATTTTGAGGGGGGGGGGGGGGGGGGGGGGGGAGCTAGGAGTAGCTGTTGATTTCGGAAAATTTGTCGTAATTTGGATTGTCGTAAAAAAAAAGGGGGAAAATTCTGTGTGAATTGTCGAAGTGTTGTCGTTAAAAAAAAAGGGAAAATGTATTTGAGAGGTTATTAAGGGAAAAATAAATTACGTAGAGTGACATTGTTGCTTAGCTGCCTGCCGATTATCGTCAACGGCGGGGCTGTGATAGAGGAATTTCGCAACGTGCCAGGAATTTATTTCGAGCACGTAGGCACGCTGAGTTTATACACGGATGTGTGGACATTAGCTGTGCTCATGGATCTCACGAATCTCATGGCGCTGGAGCAATCAATCCAGTGGCATCTCGAAGGGTATCGGGACCGGTGCAGGGAGTCAGTGGGATCCGGAGGACACTGTGCCGAGATGTTGGTACACTTGGAGCGTCTCTCTGCGAAGGTAGCGGAAGAGATTGGCGTAATACACGATCTCGTGGGGGGAGAGCATCCACGGAACAAACGGGGACTGATAGATGGATTGGGATCTGTCCTCAAGACCATCACGGGAAATCTCGATGCGGCGGATGGCGAGCGGATCGAGAACGAGTTATCAGCGGTACGAGAGACACAGGAGACTATGAGGGACGGCATGCTGAAGCAGCTGCAGGTGGTCGAATCATCGATCGATATGTTCAATCGTTCATCGTACGCATCCGAGAGGAACCTCAACAAATTGTACGCCATGCTGCGGGAGGTCAACGGCTACTTCCACAACTGTACCAGCCGTCTGGGTACGCGACAGCAGTTCGATGAGAGTTTGGGATTATTGGACTCTCATTTGGAGGCATTCCTCGGCGAAGTGAGGGATATCGCCGACTTATTCATCGGTATCGCATTGGGAACGGTGAATCCGGCTATCATCTCACCGGAGAAACTCACCAAGCACCTTACCGAGGTATTGACACACGTGCCGAAGGGATACAGCTTCCCTCGGCCAGTGGCAAGGGAAAACGCGGCGGAATTGCTGCGACTGGCTACCACGAGGGCGTATCGTGTGGGAGAAAACGTAACACTGCTCATCGAGATACCTCTCGTTGGGGCGGCAGAGTACAGCGTCAGTCGCACATACCCCCTACCGAGGCGGGGGGAAAACGACACGTACTATTACCAGGAGACGTCGCCGGAATTGGTCATCGTGGATCGGGAAAATCGGAACTACATACGGATGACGGAAGGGGAATTAGAGGAGTGCAGAAGGGATGGAACGAGATTTTACTGCAACCCGCGGCATCCGGCGTTAGCAGTGAATGAAGCCGCGCCGTGTAACGTGCGAACGTACGTGGGGGGTGCGGTAGGTCGGGAACAGAACTGTCCGAAGCGTGTAGTGAGATTGGCAAACACGCTCGTCGTGAGTCTACGGCAACCGGGACGATGGCTGTACGCCGCGCCGCGACCTGAGCGGTTGACCGTCACCTGCGACGGTATGCCGACTCAGCAGTCTGTTTTGAGTGGAACGGGATCGTTAACGCTCACCGGGCGATGCACAGCGACAGCGAAAAATTTTCGCGTGGAAACCGTGAGGCGAATAACGCAGGAAGTAATCGACAACTCTCTTGGGGCGTCGGCTCTTCGGATGACGGCGTTCGGCTACCCTTGGAGTCCCCCTCGACCGGAGAAGGGCGCATTTTCGGCGAGAGTAAACCACCGTACGTGAGGAACGCGGGAGATAAAAAAAAACGAAAAAAAAAAACAAAAATTACCTTCGCTGGAGGGGGAGCCATCGCTGAGACAACGAACGAAGAGCGAAACGTCGAGCAGAAAAAACGAGGAGTGAATAGCGCTCCGCAACGGGCGCACCGGCTTATAGGTCGAAGAAACAGCCGACGCAGCGTCAATGGCTGGCCGTCCGGGTTGAACGACACCCGGATACGACAGCCACCACGCGAACAACTACAATCTAAGCGGGATAATAAAATTGGGAGTTTTTGTAACACGGGATATGGGTAAAATAGTTGTAACTTTTTCTTTCCGCATTACTGGGAATAGAGTGACAAGAAATCCATCGATTTCGTTTCCCATATGGGGGGAGGGATGTTATACCCCCGACTTTCGCGAGCATCACCGAGGTTACGCGTTGGGAAACAACCAAGGTATGCGAGCGTTGCGACAGCCGTCGCACGACGCACAGTATCGATGCTTCGGAAATTCGGCACAGCATTGCCGCAATTGGAATACTTAAAGCATCTTTCGTAAAACATGCAAACAGCTGAATCGCTCGCTCCACTTTATCTTCTATAAAGTGCGAGTACGAGCGCGCAGCGACAGTTCAGAGGGTTATCCGATACTGTGCGGCTGCTTGTGACAAGTATACTATCAACGGGACTCGTGCAAAGGATCAGCCTAAGTAGTATATCTTAGCTATAGTCGGACTATAGTCCGAGCTACATTTACTGAACTCTGTAAGATTCAATAGTGCATGTTCGCACATTTAATAAAGGGACAATATTATTCGCCACATCTCTCGTGTGATTCCTACTCTCGCTTGGGTTCCAACCCTTAACCGGTACTTCCTAAAATTAATTATCAAACGATATTTTTTGCATCACAACGGCCGGCGAATACTTTCTTCGCTTCTTTGTCGGTGATCCTAATCCCTCGTCGTCGTCCTTCTCCGCGGGGTTTTCTTGAACGCGACGGTCAAACGCGACAGATTTTGAACCGAAACTTGTTGTGCGGATGATGGGGTGCGCCAACCCGATCCCCAGGCGATCTTTTGACTACCGTCAAAGTACTTCGAAATGGTCGGTACATGAGTTTGCAGCAAGTTCCAAGCTTCCGATTCAAAGACAATACCACTGGCCGTGCTATTGTTCTGAAAGTTTACGATAGGCTGTATACTTCCGTCGGCGCGTAGTTGCAGTCCAATACTCACTTTTTAGGCACTCACTATAATAATAAGCAACGAGTGCCTATTAAAATGACCAGCAAGGCCTCTTCACACAGCTTTCGATGGGGATTCTGCACAGCGTATGCTCCAAAAAAATGTAGTTTTTCAGCATTCACTTCGGTGCACCTCTAACATCATGCGTAGTTAATTTAAAGTGACTCCAATGACTGGAAATATTTTTTTTCGCCTGCGGTTGAATAAAAATACCTTTATTACTGAATTTATCTTCTTAGACGTTCGTATGACAGTGTAACTTTTGACTGTGCGAAGCAATTTTTTTCTTCTTCGCAGAAATGATGTATCATATCATCACCATTGTGCACATACATTTTGAAGCCCCTGCGAAGCTTTTGAATATTTACTTAAAAAAAAATCCATTTTTGCTTCGACAAGTGTTTGTACGCTGCTGTAACTTTGGACTGTGTGAAGCAATTTTTCTCTTCTTCGCAGGGATGATGTATCATATCATCACCATTGTGCACATACATTTTGACGCCCCTGCGAAGCATTTAATAAGTTGTTCCAAAATAAAAATTTAATTTTTTTCCGCTAAATGTCCGTACGGTGCTCCAATTATAAAGTCTTCGAACCAATTTTTTTCTTTTTCGCAGCTTTATTTTATTTTATCAAAAGCACTATGCACAGCAAATTTGAAGACATTCCGACATCTCTGAACATTATTTCCAGGCATTTTCCATTTAAAAATCGATTTTCTCCCGTCAAATGTCCGTACGGCGCTGCAATTCTGAAACCTACGAACTAATTTTTTTCTAATTTTCAGCAATATTTCATTGCATCGAAAACACTATGCACAGTGTTACGTCCAGCGTAACGCTCTGTTTATTTTCCCGTTTACCACCAATAAAAGTTGAACCTCAAATTCTAAAAAAAAAAGAAGAAAAAGGGAATCGGGCTAAAACTCCTGTCTAACGATATTCATTATTGCCTACTGCGAGATCAGAATCAAGTTAGCTCCAATTCTAACAACCTCAGAGTCCTACCTTAACGAGTCGACGCCGACGAACCTAGATAAAGTAGATCCGGGCCCCACAGGCGGAGGCCGAGAAAGGCCGTCTCTGACCTCTCTTCCGAGCGCTCCCCGACAGATAAAAAAAAAGAAACTAAAAGGAACAAGGCCCACTTACCGTAGGGATCTACTACTATCAATATCGACTACCGCCTCATAGATCTTTAACTCGGTATAAACTACCTTACCGTGGCCAAAAACCATTTAAAGAGGAACCTACGGTCAGTCGTTTAGAGCCTTCGGGCCCTAGATACTGTGACCGAAATTTCCAGCGAGTGCCCTCACACTCCGTAAATAAAATTTCAAGAAAAATATTAATAAAATAAAACCGGTACCCCGTTGGCCACAAAAATTCGTTTCGATCGCTTCTTTATTTTTGAGGGCGCCAGCCGAGCCTCGAGCTCGACGCGATCGGATTTTCAGAGTTCACGAAATAACGAAAAGGATGACTGCCGACTAGCTGCAGCTCACAAGGGTAGAGGGGCGGTTCGTTGACTTGGCGATTTGACAATGGGGTACATTGTCAATAAATAGAACAGTTAACAATTTGCAAAATGTAGGGAAAATCCAACAAATAAATTTATTCCAAAAAAAAAATTATAAAATCACACGTTACTTTTATCCGGGACGGTACCCGGGGTGACTCGACACAAGAATAAGAATTTCCCTACTAAAATTCTCTCCGGCTACTCAGTTCACCGGTTCGAATTTTCTCGATGAAAAATTAATGACAATTACAGAAATAATAGTCCCTACTAATTCGCGGCTCGACGTACATCGCGCATCCGACGGTACCGAAAGACGTGTCGAAAAAAAACTAAACCCCACTATGCCGCGTGATCACTCGGCGCGAAGCGGACAGGTGACTCGTTTAATTTTTCGAGTTCGCATCGCGAGATCGAACAGCCAAAGCCGTCGAAGCCCGCCCGCGATTAACTCCCGCACGTCCGAGTCCCTGCGAATCGCTCGCCACACTTATTTGAACGGATCTCTCGCGTAAATCAAATTTCTACAAGCTACGTTATTCTACCAAACGATCTCAAGACTCGAAAATAAATTACAACCAAACAATAAAATAAACACGAACGATACACGAAAAATACGAGACGGGCCGTCCAACTATTGCAGGCCAACTTCCCCCTTAACGAGTCCCACGCGTCCCAGAGGGAAGCTATTCCACTACGCCTGGGACGAGAACCGTCATCGCGAAGAGTGCGCGCGGACACTCAAAAATAATAAAACGACGACAAAATACAAAAATGACGCGTCCGAGGAAAAAGAACGGCAGCCTTACCGGCGAGAGTCTGATGTTCGACGTGGAATTATCGGAATTGTGCCCAATCCCACCGGCCCGTCGATAATTCCAGAGCCGCGATCGGTCCGGTACCGAGGTGTTACAGCCTTTCGCGCGGAGCTGTCCCTTTGGCCATCTCGATCACTCGAGCACACGTCTTCACACCACAAAAGATACGACGAGAGTCCCCGAGTAATCTACGCTAATTCGTCTCGCGGTCTCGCTCTCCCCTCCCTTTACTAAATTTTTCGGTACCCCGGTACCTGGCGACGCCCTACGATTATCGCGAACTATCGCTTGCGCGAAATTAATATTCGAACGAAGACGCCGCTGACGCCTCGCTCGAACTATCGCACGACGTTTCGCTTGAAGAATCTTCGTAGACGTTGTTCCCGGGGTGCAGTCATCGATGATCCGATGCTGACATCGCTAAGCTGCGACTTCTCCGCTGTCGGTGCGCCCAGAGCGATGATTTTCAGTGCTATTGAAGGATGAGAGAAGATGCGATGACCTCGTAGCGGTACCGTTAGCCAAAACGATACTTTTGCTCAATTCGTCCCGAAAATAACGACGGTAAACGTAGATCGCTCGCCGATAAAGATCGCCTCGTTATAATCGTGAAAAAGAATAAATAAAAACAAAGAAATTAATAATTTTGTTCGCTCTCGTAATTAGGAACCCTTGAGATCGCTTGGGGACTCTGTCGGTGGGGAAAACGCGTGCTCGACGGGACCAAAATCCGCCGATGACGCAATTCTTGTAACGCGCCAAAAAAACCGCGTTACAATACATAGAGTCGGGTCGACAAATTATCTTCGTTAAAGGAAACGCCTTAAAACGTTGTTCAAGTTGAGCTTAATTCCACAGGCTAAACGAAAGGAGAAGGGCTTTTGATCATGATCTTAGCAGGGGGAAGAAGGGATTATTGTTGGATAAAAAGCACAGACCTCCCGACTATTCGCAATAAAGAATTTAAAGAAATAACAATGGCAGTTCTTTAACAAGGAATTAGAATACAGATAATGGCAGATAGAGAAATGAAGCTGAGAATATACTTCGTTAAGAAAAGTAACAAAGGACACAATTCATATACAGGATTTGCTCTCTGGAACGCCTGTGTATATTCTTATAGTAGTAATTAAATATACATCGTTAAGTAAGGATAAAGAGAGTGACGCCACCATAAAGGCAAAAAGGGCTTCACCTCAATGAATCTGTACAAACGATACACATTCGATGGTTTCAGGCGTAAAGAACCAGGTAGAAGAAATGGCCATGCACTCTCTGACTATAAGCGTAATACTACAAATACAATACTCGACTAATTTACTTCAGCCCTCGAAAAATTCTCAACAGTAACCAACTTGAACACCAGTTTTCTTTAAACAAAATAACTAAACGAATAAACTGTAAGGAATTTGCCGAGAAATTTCTTTTCCATGACACGCCACTAGACAAATTAATGTGGAAAAGAAATAAAAGTAAAATTTAATATTTTCTGTTTCACATTCATACACGCCACGACCAATTCACGATAAATTACATCTCATTTTAAGAATAATTACATTCATTTATTTTTATAGAATTAACGATGCCCGGTTCGGAAATCCTTATAAGGAGATACAATTTTATATTTCACGCAATACGTATAAAATACAGAGAACATAGGAGAGCGTATTTCTATTCGACGATACCGGTTTTCTTTGTCTAGACACCGATGAGATTCGTTTAATAGTCGGATTGGAACACCACTCTTGTGATTTCTTGCATATAAAGTATTTACCTATAAAGCGGCAATGAGACACCAAAAGGCTCTCTGGTAATGACTTCCAGGAAACCGGAAACAAGAAGAGAGGGGACCGATGCCTACGTGATCTCGTCCGCGCCCTTTTTCTTTTCGATACCCCACCCCGTCACTTACGGCGCGGGCCTGATAAACGAAATTATGCCTGAAAGAAGGACTTAAGATCACGGGCCAATCACGGAAGAGATCCGAAGCATCACCTCATCTTCTCGTTACTGTACCAAAATTCTATACGGAATAGATATAAAAAGACACTCCTATAACAAAATCCCCTCTACATGTCACCAAGAAAAATGGTATAAAAACCCCGGAAATTGTGCGCTCAGGAGCCACTTTAGAAAGACCAGATAGACAGACCACTTACCACTTAGAAATATCATTTAGAAGCACCCGTTTTGGAAGTACCCACATCGAAGTATCATTTAAAGAAACTGTATAGACCATATACCCTATAACCAGATACCAGTTACTTAGATACTCTCCGTAATACCATTTAAAATCACCGACGTTAGAAATATTCATTTCAAAGCATCATTTTAAAGAAACCGATTTAGACTATATAAAACGACGAGAAAAACCACCGAGGTTAATTTTGAAGTTTCGATAAAAATCAAGAACGTCGTACAGTACAATTTTCATTGAACTTTTTATCAATTGTATCACCCAAATAATTTTTTTTGGCATTAAAAACCAGTGTTAATTTTCCTCGTATTTTCGTGAAACATTTTATGCACCTTTTCTACTTATTTACGTACTCAAACCACGAGAACAAAGTCAACGAGCACCTGCAACTCATCGTTTACAACCGTAAGTACATTTCTACCAAATTATTAATCACGCATGATTTTATTTCCGTTCTCGTGACTCAGTAATTTATAAAGTTTCTTCGAGATTTTCCTTTTACTGTACCCCGCGTTCCGACACCTGGCCAGAAGCCGGCAGGTAGCCGCCCACTGAAAATTTCCGCTCTATCTCTCTCTTTGTCACAAAGACGCCGAAACCACTACTAATTAGTTGACACCCTAAGACACAGATACGACAAGCATTCTTAAGGGCTCCATCCCAAGCAATTTTCCGCAAGGTTAGGCTTTAAAAAGGAGCAACGTTGTTCTCTTTATCGACACCGGGAGTGGTAAAGGTCGGTTCAACACCCACCTGACCAGCGCGTGCGATAGTAACAAGAGGCAACTGTTACAACGCAAACTAGGATAATTAAAAGAACGCTAGTTTGGACGTAACAACAGCAAATTTGAAGACATTCTGACATTTCTTAATATTTTTATTCTACAATTATTTTTAGTGAGGAATTATTTTAAAGGTTATGTTATTTTAATTTTCCAAAAAACAATTTTTTATCATGCCAAAAAAGAAAATTTGGTTGCGAAAAATAAAATACGAAATATCACACATTGATTGACAAATATTAGTGCTTTTTATTTCGAAAATAATATATTTTGAACGAATATCATTCACAATATTTTACTATATGTTATTCAAATTCATAATAAAAATAAAAAATTTCGCGGGTGCACTGAAAACTTGGTTATAATTTCACAAAGAAGAATCATCCAATATCCAAAATTATTGCAATTTGTCAAATAAAATTTAAAACAATCGCGACCATTTTTCTTTTTCCATTCATTCTATCTGTCAAACCTTGGAAGCCGACGATAATTCCATAGCAGACGTGATAAAGTTTGCATTCTGTTTGCAGACGGAATGATTCGAATCGAAAAGAAAAATCTCATTTTTTGTTCATTTTTTAATTTATATTACTTTAAATATTGGGAAACTGCAATTCAATTTTTTCAAATCTCTAACAATTTTTCGAAACAAAAAAAATTCAAATTTTACCTCGTATTTTTCGAACCACCCTTCGATTTTTTTTCAATTGTTTCAATATACCTATCTCAAAACAAAATAAAACGATAAAAAATAAAATTTCGCGAATTTCTGTCGGACAGTGACAATAACGAATTGATTCTGTCTATTATGGGCAAGAGAAAAAATGCTTAAAGTGTTATAACCGAATTCTCTTATACATCGACAGACGAAGAGCCCTCGCAATCGAATTCATCGAGAAATTGAATTTTTATTTTTTTTATTTTGGACGCACCCAAGACACTACAACTTTTTATTTGAGCAACGTACTACTTCCTCTTCAATACACGATAAGAACCAAGACGACATCTATGTTCGTTCTCGAGATATGATTTTTTTGCTACAACGATTAATATCGAGATAATTTCATTGAAAATCGTAACAAAAAGCAAATTTTTTGAATATTCGGCTCCAATACTTCGGCTCCTGTCCAGAGGTAATAATAAAGTGATTCCATGTATTTTAGGGAAGAAAAAAACATTTAATGAGATGCATTTAAAGGGGACATAAGACCCGAATGGGAAATGGTAATGGTGTTCGCGTTGGTAAATATTTTGTGTATTTGTTTTATACTCATTTAATCTGGTCATAAGTGTTAAGCCAATAAAACGACCTTTACTAAATATGATTTGATTCGTTACATTAATTTGATCAAGTTCTACGCGTTGCAATTCGTTATATTTGTCTCGTGTCTGAATTTTTGACAATTGATCGTAAAACAAAAAGGAAATATCAGTTGTGAATAATAATAATGAATTTGTATAAAAACGAAATGTTTATATTCGATGAAGGTTAAACTATGAATCAATTTACATAATTGATAAATGATTGATAAAGTTTATGTTTTTCCTTCCGTCTCGTGAACGCGATTCACGCGTTGATCGTGGGTGTCAGGATTCTCAGAAGGACGAAAACGGTTGTAGACGCGGTTGAAAATCACTCAGAGAAAACTTTATTGAACAAATAGAAATAATGTAAATATCCAAAGAAATATAACTCGTACACTCGAGAGGGAAATATCGCGAGACGTTTCTCGCCGTAACGATCCCTCGATTCGCGAGATTCAAAACGATGGCACTCGATGTGCGTCTCGACTATCGAATTCGTGAGGCCGTATCCTCTCTATCTCTGTCGTCAGTCTTTACGTCCTTCTCGTTCGGCGTATCGCACGAGAGTCCCTTTCGTGCTCCCGTTTCCGCATTCCTCGCGAACCTTCGCATTCTATCGGTGATTATCGCTAAGGACAATAGACACGCGTTTGGCTCGGTGATACCGACTCACCTCGCCTAACCCGTGAATCGCGCGCGCGTTGCGAAAATGTGTGTTTAACATGATTTTTCCCCATACGTTCTTCCGAGATGAAACGCGCAGCACGACGTACAAACATATTCGATACGTAGCGCATAACGCAAAGTGTAATCATACTCGATACGAAGCGCGTAGCGCGACGTGCGTATAAGTTTAAAACGGAGCGCGTAGCGCGACGTGTTTCCCTGTGAGTGCCTTAAAAAATGTCCCGAAGGGCCATTTTTCGGGGGGTTTGGGGGGCGGAGCCCACCAACAAGAGCCCACAGGGCGCTGAGGCGCTTGTTTTGTCTCGGACTGGTTGAGAGTATATGTTGTACCGAGAATCAGTGGCGATTCGAGACGCTTTTTGTCGTCTTCCGTGAATCCGAGTTCCATGGCTGAAGGTTGTAAATCACTGCCCCGAAGATCTTCAACACTACTAGCTTGACTCATCTTAAACAATGGTCCACGAATACACTGAGACTAGCAAAAAATTACCGAGAAGAAACTCGAAAGATTAACAAATCTCTTTAATGACCTCACGGGCCGGACTGCCGCTGTTTTGTGTATCGCGTCGGTTATATGCGGTCCTGGGGGTGCCACGGCGCTAGTATCTCTGTGGATTTCACATGCTCTGGGAGAGGGGAGAACCGGTTGTAAGATCATGACGCATATGCCGTAAAGAAAACATCTGCAAATGTGAAAGAAAAGCCGATATACATAAAGAAAAGATATCAATCTTTGAGTACAAAGAAACACCGGAGCTATAAATCTGGTATCCCGGAGATCGGCGATATCGATCGCTGGACCTCACAGTTAGAGATCCGCGGCCCGTGAAAAGTCATAAAAATAAGAAGAGTTGACGGTCACAACACGGAATACATGTTGACCTTACACTTGAAATTTGTGGATTTTTGTAGCGTTCTGTCATGGTCGTAAAACCAATCTAGATCAGCCGTTAAAATGTCTAAGTCGTAAAATAAAAAAAAATAAAAAATGTGCAGCGTCTTTGAGATGAGCCGATATTTGTCTCGGGTTCCCGTATTGTTTAGTTTGATGAAAAGGAGTTTAGCTTGGAAGATCGTGTCCAACTGTTACCTCGATATTGTTTTGACAGTGAGATACAATGGACACGAGCTCTGTGTATTGCAACGGTCTATAGATCCAGATCTATTTCAAAAGGGTGTCGGTGGTAAATGGCTATCTGTAGATCGGTATTTTTATGACGGTTAGGTTCTTGCACAACCCTTCGTGTGGAGTTTCGAGGATCAGAATTTTTTTCGTTTTATTACTCATAGTGTCGGCGAAAACATTCCGAACCGTCCGCGAGGCGACTATTCAATGGCTTTTCGGCGGTGCGACAAGTTGCAGATAGTATTATTTTTATGTATATGATGTTAGCCGTATTTTCGGCGGTGCGGCAGGTTACAGGTAGTAAAGTTTTTATGTATAAGATGAGCGTCGTATTTTTCACCATCGGTGCGCAATGTCTTGAGACAACGAAAAGAGGTGAAAAAAAATAAGCCGACTTAAGGCAATGAGAACAATGTCCACCAAAATCGTAGTAATGTTTACCAGAGACAGTGTTATGTCTTCTGTTTTTCCGCATTTTCATAGGCAGGAAATTGTAGTGGGGTGTAGGCGAAAAACTATAAAAGCTTCGGAAAGACAAATCTTTGACAATTCTCTGTCGAGAAGTCATTCGTGAAGCTTCAAACTTCTCGTGTTACGTGACGTGCCTTTACATACGTTTCTTACGGTGTTAAGGTTTTATATATATATATATTCTGTGCGGCAGTGCGTGAAAATCTTGTGCGGTGGAATCTCGTGTTTCATTGTGTATTTTGATTTTTCAACAAACTAAAAAAAAAATGGAATCGTACCGTGTTCGTGTTCTCGTCAAGGCTGTACATAAAGCCGTTGGTTTTGCGCGATTCAGGAGTGCCGTGATTGCGAGACGCTGTACGGCACCTTGGGCTAAGCGGCTTAACTGTATGACCCTTCAACAGGTTCAGCGAGAGTTTCGCTGTATCCTGAGGCAATTGCCGGTGAGGGTCATTGGGTGGCTACACAGCTATCAAGCGTTTAGTGGTTTTCTCGACGCTATCGTGATTGCGGTGAGTGTCGTTGAAGAACGCAACAGCGGACATTTGCATGTTGTCCGCGACCTCGTAAATAGCCGCGAGAACGCTCAATGCGGTCTCGATATGTTGGCGTCGGATACCGAAAGCGACGGCGACGGCGACGACGGCGACGACGACGAGACTAGCGATGAGAGCGTTAACGCCGAGGACAACGACGAGGACGATAGCCACGGCGGCCGCAACGGGGACGACGAAGACGATGGCGAGGACAACGAGGACGACGAAGACGATAGCAAGGACGACGAGGACGACGAAGACGACGGGGAGGACAGCGCGGAGGAGGAGAATAAAGACGACGACGCCGACACTGAAAGAATGGTCGTTGCGAATGACGCCGACAACGCCTCGAATGGGGAGGCAGCCACCGACGGAGCGGAGAATGATCGTTATGAGACGAACTCTACCACTGAGACGCTTATCCTCGCATCGTCGGATCAGCGCGACGACACCGATGCCGAGGCCTACGGTGTCAGCGAGGATGACGACGACGATAGTGAGGCCCAAGTGGAAAAATTATATAAGGATTATAATGATATTATATATGGAACTTTATGTACAAATTATGTAGGAAAGTGGACATATAGAATCCCTATACTGAGACGGTATTAAATTTTTACCCCTCATATTTTTCGCATTTATTCGCCACATCGGCAATTTACCATACCTTTCGGTAAACCAGCATGTAAATTACCGACCGCGCAGTCAATCGATGACTACGGTCGATAGTGCGAACTGCCCAGAGGTGTTGCATCATATTTTGCACACGGTTCCCTTAAGCTGTTGCGGCAGACCCCGGGCAGCGATAATAAAGGACAGCGAAGTTTGACGTACTTCGTGCGTCAATCGACACAAAAAAGGGCCTCGCGCTCGGGTATATAAGACCCGATCGCGAGCACAGAGGCACTTCACTTCGAGCCTAAACTCGAACGGAGAGGAACTCATGCGCGGCTACGGCTCGTTTGATCTTGAGTCCTCCATTTTGCTTATCGATAATTCTCGATAGTAAAATTCCAACACTTTTCATTTTCGAGTAAAGCGTTGCTTTACTCGACAGAGTCCCGTCGCTAAGAAGAAGCAAGGGACAAATTTCTCGACGACGATCCAGTCATTGAAGGAAGAAACCAACGTCGGCCATTCATCTTTAAACAATTAATCTAAATAAATTTTCTTTCAGCGAACAGACCTCCTTTTGAATTTAAATATCTCCTTTCCAAACACAGCGCCGGCAACCGCCTTGGGGGACCTCGGCAACCGCTTTCGTCTAGTGTTACCTTTCCTTTAAAAAACCAGCGCCGGCAACTACCTTGGGGGACCTCGGTGACCGCTTTCGTCTCGGTTTATCCATCTAATCCTAATTAACGTAAAATCTATTGCATTGCGGTGACGTATTAGTACACGACAGCGCCGGCGACTGCCTTGGGGGACCTCGGCGACTGCTTTCGTCTCGTTGGTGGCTAATATCGATCATCTAACGTAGATTCATTTTTGCACGGCTTATCTCTTCGTGACAGCGCCGGCGACTGCCTTGGGGGACGTTGGCGACTGCTTTCGTCTCGTCATTAACTGATAAGCGACTGTTTAACGTAGAATCAAACTCCTGCATCCGCAATAAAATAACCCGTCAATCTGTTTCGCAATTTAAATAATTGAGAGCTGAAAATCTAATTATTGGACAAAATCCACTATTTCTTTTGTATTCACGCCAATGTCTCAATAAAATCACAATTATTGTTGACAATTCGAATCAACAAACAGATTTATAATTTACAGCACCTGCCCTCACATCTCCGTGAGCCAAAAACTCACAATAGCGAACGTTTCGGAGCAAAGAGCTGTAAGACTCCTAAAACGTACCGTTACAATACATTCTATATAATCTACATACAGTTGATACACGATGAAGAGATCTGACGTACCATATAGAGTAGAGTAGACTGAATTGAATAAAGATTAATGGTATCTACTCGTATAGAAAAATATTTGCAGTATCTATATAATCCATATAAGGAATATAGTGAAATTCTATTAAAATTATATTGAAAACATGATACCGTCGTGAACAAATACGACGTCCCCTATAGTGTCTTAATAGATTCTATACAAATCACCGAGGCCGCTCACGGAAAAATGTCTGCTTACTTATATAATTCACATCAGGATCATATTAAGATTGTATTGAAATTATTGAGAAACCATATATAATGCATTTAAAGACCTGTATATACATTCATTAGGGTATCAAAGGATTCTACATACCTTATAGACTTAATTAATATCGATTCCGCAAGGATTAATAGAGTCTGCGTATAGAAGAATATTTGCTTGCTGATGTTAATTTAACTCTATATAAATTATAGAAGAATTCATATTGAATTCTATTCACTGATGAGTTAGTGAAGTACAGCGATTTATTAATTACTTACAATCATACCAAACGTTTATTCGAAAATCAATGTGAAGTGACGAGTACCATGAACAGAGTACACGAACAATCGAATAGCGACCAAATTTAGCAAATATAAATATTTTCAAGGAGGGGGAACCCGAAGCTACTACGAGACTTCGCTGAGCACGGGGACCGGAAGAAAGTACGATGCACCGCGCGGAGTGAGACCTCTGCGAGAACCTCTTTGCGGAGTGGTCGAATTCGTACACAACGCATGTGTTTAAGGGTTATTTAAAGCGTGCTGCTTCCGCAACTCAGCCAATTTCGATCGCAGACTCGCTTTTATCGTGCGGTCCTCGACAGTAGGCAATTTATTCGCTTCTGCGTGTTTGCGAACAAATTCTATAAAGAAAAGAGCCCCGATTTTTCTATCACCTGTATATATGTCTATATAATTTAATCATAACCAGGGTATGCGTACTCAGAATTGCCTCGACAGCTTCTGGGTGTAAACCTGGTCGTTGCTCCTCTCCGCTTTTTTTTCCTTTGCCTTTTGCTTGGCAACCCGACAGCGAGCATCTCAGCAAAGCATCTTCGGAAAAAACCGCCTCCAACAACATTCTCGCCAATCCAGTCTGATTTCTGGCTCCGGGCGTTGCGTTCGAAAGGGCAGACTTTTTCACGAAAACCTTTGTATCTCTCACTAGCTCCCGCATCTGTGCACGAAATCGACGGTGCAAGGTGAAATTTCGTTCGCGAAAATAAAATCACGCGTTTCAAGCTGACCTTTCCCGTCGCGTTATCGGTATGCCTCAACGTCCAAACCGGATTATTTGTTTCTTTATTTTTTGTCATTTCAGCACCCACATCGTCGCACGTTTTATTGTCCGCGGCATTTGTCCGACTCATTCGTATCGCAATCCGTAAAATTTGTTTCGATGGGATCATCGCTCGTATCGCAATCGAGAAGATTCTTTTCGGCGGTATCCTGGGGGGGATGAGATGCAAGATTAATCATCAACGGGGTTGAGATTGGGGTTAAATGTATATGTCAAAAGACGTGAAAGGCTTAAAGGTTCACATCAAACACAAAAAATGTTAAGAATTTTTATTCAGTTCGTAAAAAACAGTGACGGCCCTTCCCTAAATAATCGAAAAATAATAAAAATAATCGATTACGCGTATCGATTACGCGCTTCAGGGTCGGAATATTTTTTTCGTAGGTTCTCAACCGAAATGCCGTCACGTCAAGTTATTGAGCTATTACATCGCCGCTATAAATTATTTTTCGCTACGTACGAGTGAAACTTCCGCGATATTTTTCGACGACGTCGGTATCTTACGCGTCGCCGTAGTGCTAGCCGCCTCGAATTCTTCGCCCGATGAATCGTTGCCGTGTTGTACCCCGAATATCACAGGCAATACCGAAAGTGTATTGTGCAATAATAGAAGTATGCAGGCGACACGTGAGGCGCGATCGCCGAAACCGAGCGCCTCGCGAACGATTGAGCGCGCATCGAGCGCGCGACTCTCAATCGCGGTCAAGTAAAGCAGCGCGTCAGCAGTTGGCGTAACGCGGAGCCTCCAAATTCTCGAACAGAATCTGGAGCGTCAAATAATAAACAACGGGCATCGAAAAGCGGAAATTGTCGCAATATATCCGGTGGTAAACAAGGGGTCCGATTGACTCCTGAATGTGTGCGTCTGGTCCAAGGGATTCGAGCAAGGAATACAAGTTGAAAGTATAAAACGTGATAGCAGGTCGAACCTGGGTACTATCAATGAGTGAGTTATGTCGTAAAAGTGAAACAGTTAATTGTTCTGTAAACGACGCTGATTTATGAAATGTACGAGATCGTTGCGAATTAAACCAAGAGTGATACCGGATTACGAAGTGTAATCGATTGTATTTGATACTAAATTTCGAATTGTATTCGATTGTTAAACTGTTTTGTTGTTTTCCTTCATCAATAAATTATCATCTTGGTCTACGTTCAGTGGTTCTCACTGGAATTCTAACTCCTAAACTGGTTCAATCCCTTTTATTATTTCGGGGTAAAATGCCAACCTTCGAGCACGGAGTGATCAACCGGGTTTCGGCGGTACAACAGCCGTAAGGGACGAGATTCATAACGTTACGCTCGGAAAGCAGATTTTTTTTATGAACCGGAGATGTTATGGGGTGGGAAGAACAGTTGGACTTAGAGTATTTCTTCGCAATCGGAGATGTAACGGGAGTTGCAACCGGGGTCGAGGCATTTGAAGATGATTGCTCATGCGTTGGCGATAAATTTTGATCTTCCGAAGCGAACGACGAATGTTGCCAGGAAGAACCCGCTAATTCTGACATTTTGCGTGCCCCATCACGCTCGTTAAACTCTACCGCTGTTGCTTCTCTTGAATTCGCAGAGTTTGGATAATCCACGAGATCGATAATTTCATGCGATGACACGGTTTTCTGCTGACTTAAAGGTCGTAGTTCCTTGAAAAAAAATTGCAATCGTTAAAGTATTGATACCGTGCTCCAAAAAGTGATAAACACAGATTTTTTTACATTTTTTTTTCCTGCAGCATATGTAGAGCCGAATCGATTTTATTTGCAAGCGTGCTCGATACTTTAAATGAATCGGGAACAGACTCGGGGATTTTACCAGAAGAGAACGGAACTTTTTGCTTCAGCTGTATATCGGCAAGAATTTCTTTGACGGCAAGCGTAGTCCCGAGCTTCTTGAGTTCGATAATCTTTATAGATACAAATAAATCGTTGTAAATATATAATAAATAATTGTAAATATACAAAATCTTTGGAAACATAAAATAAATAATTGTAAATATATAAAATCTTTGTAAATATAAATAAATAATTGTAAATTGAGAGATTTCCGGGGAACACCACGTTATACATTATCGGCTTTTAATACGCACGGAGACCTTGCTACGGATGCTGTCTACGTTTGTCTCTTCCGGATTATCGAGGGTCGAAATTGGTTTAAGTCCTTTGTTCCTCTGTTGATCGTCTGGTGCCATTTGCACAGATCGTTTTGCTTCGTTTTCTCGTTTTCGAATTATACTATTCATCAAGCTTCGCAACACACATTCGTTCGCTGTCAAATATACATACCTCATAGTTATTGCGCACGAACTATGAAATGAATGAAAACATATTCTTGACATATAGTATTGGTCATACCTAACGAATGAATAATGCTTCCGACATATTTCTTCGCCCGGATCGCATCCTCAGGCTACAAGAACGACACCTTCATACCCTCCTCAATCTTGTCGCAGTTTTCATCGACTACGATAGGTTTTTTATGCACGATATACCAATAACCATCCGTACCATCCACCAAATATTGAATATCGCGATAAATGTTCATTTTGATTGAAAATATTTGGCGAGCCAATCAATTGACGTGTGTCCTACGATCGTATCGCAGAGGCATTCACACTTCTTTTTTTTTTCGAACGGTGATACACGGTGAAAATTTCGTATTTGGCAAACTTCAAGAGTCTGCCCGAATCGATTGCGACATTTGTCACTAGAAAACGATAAATAACTGGAACGTTTTTTTTTAAACCAATTTTCGTTTGAAATGAGAATTTATTTAAAATGCAACGTCGGTGTCGAAAGTGGCTATACGATAACGAAGTATGCGGTGTACGATAATGAGAGATTTTCAGGTTGTGTTTTAGACAATATTGATATTTTATTTTAAATGTTCAGTATGACGATGTTCCCCGATCAACGTTAACTGGATAGAAAAAGAGAAAAGAGACAAACAGAGAAGAAAATCACGTAATATTAGAAAACGAACTCGATTGGGTTGAAAACGAACGTAATACGGTAAAAAAATTGCTGATGTCTCCAATTTAGTTATTCTTTCCGCATGTGACTTTTAGCTGGAAATGTCACGATACACTCTCCTCAACCCTATCCATAAAGGACCTTTATCTTTCGAGGGTCTCAAATCTACTCATTCGTAGATATATTTATTTATTTTCTCCAGAAGCGCTCGAACGTATCTTGTTCTCCGAAAATATTTCGTGTTCCTGCAGGATTAGTTAGAAAAAAACAGCCTAACGATAGTATATTTTTCATACATAGGATCGTATAATGGGAGATGACTCGATGCGTGGATTGCTTAACGACGATATGGAGTCTATAATATCAAGAAAATGTCAAGATCCTCACGTTCCTCATCGGCTCACTCACAAAGAAGTGATAGCGGCGCCGAAGAATTGTTTTACGACGTCAACGAGCCTCAGGGTAACAATTCGATATCGCTTACTCAGCCTCTTTATACCGGTAGCGAATACACGGTCGGGCAGAGTATTGAGATGCTTCTTGATTATTTCCTGAAGAATGCGTTAACGAAGAAAAGTCTGGATGATTTATTACATGTCGTAGCAGCCCTATTGCCGCAGCCAAATCGTTTACCGAAGTCAAAATATTTTCTGATGAAACTATTAGAACCGATAATGCCCTCGCATGCGCATAGTATCCAAAAGTATCGTTTTTGTAACGATTGCTCGAAATTCTTAGGCGAATGGTCAAAAAATCCGCCCGTGACGTTGTGTGAAGCATGTGAAAGTTCGGCGATTAACGGGATGTTTGTTGAATACGTTATCCGGTCGGTTCTCAGAGACGCCTTCACAAAATCATAGACGCGCATACGATATCGCATAAAAATAGTAACACGAACGAATATATTTCCGATATAGTCGATGGATCGGAGTACAGAAAATTAAAGGAAGTTGCTATACCGGGGGAGTACGACCCGTTTGTAATTTGGAACACGGATGGTTTTCCAACAGCTAATAGTTCAACGGGTCAAGTTTGGGCAATTCAAATTCAGATTGCTAATATACCTCCGGAAAATCGACGAGCTTTTCAATTCGTTTCCGGTCTATACTACTCGACACACAAGCCCGATATGAATACCTTCTTGAAACCGTTCGTAGACGTTCTGAAAGAACTGTATGCAAGGGAAATCGATTGGTGCGATAGGGAAAAGGGTGTAATGAGAAATGGCAAAGTTATCGCTCCGATAGCAACGTTAGATTGTCCAGCACGGGCGGCGGTACAGAATGTAATGCAATTTAATGGGAAATACGGTTGCACATTTTGCCAGCATTCTGGGCAAACGTGTAGGACTGGATCCGGTATTAACCATGTGTATCCGGTGCTTGATACCGACTCTCCATTGAGGACGAACGATGGTATTATTTCGCAAGCGACACAGGCGATTAACGAAGGTTTCTGTAACGTCAAAGGGGTGAAAGGGCCGACGGTCATGGCTACACTGCCATTTTTCGACGTCGCAATTGGATTTGTTCCCTATTATATGCACGCTATTTTACACGGAGTCGTGCGTATGTTAATCACGTGTTGGTTTGATAGCAAGAATAACGAAAAACCGTTTTATCAAGAGACTCGGTAGCGTCTCGACACCAAGTAGTTTAAAGTTAAAAGTCCGCGCGGTGAAACCGCGCGCGTCGAGCGCTACCGTGTCCTTATACGCCAATATTGAGCCCCCTAAACTTTGCCATTTTTTTTCTCGGAAACGAGACATCGGATCTAAATTCTAAAGACACTTTCATGATATAAATCGAATACAAGCTTTAAAATGCGCCTGGAATCAGACTGATCGGTGCCCGAAATGATGAGATATCGCGATTTCGCCCGAAAAATCCTTACTTTCATTATAAAAAAAATTCTTCAGAGATTTTTTCGACTGTCAGCTGTTTGTCCGATGTCCCATGACCTGCGTGTTGTGTTCGTGCGTCCATGCGTGTGCCGTGCATACACAACGGTATAAGCGGAACGAACCATCAGCTGTTATCAATCTCTAATTGTCAGTTCGTGAATACAGCAACTAGTAATATCACACTGAGTGATCGAAAAGAAGGTTAAGTAGAGGTTATTTATAATTTCATTTTTTCGCGAAAATTAGTAAAAAAAAAAAAGGACCCTCTCGTGCGGTTAACAAAATGCGTCGTTCGTCTGATAAAATTGTTCAAATAATCGCGGACGAGAGGTCATTTCAATTGATAAATATTGTGCGTGTGATACAAGAAAAATCGTGTCATGCGGATTCTTAACGTTATCAAGTAATAAAACATTTTTTTTGAATAAATAATAATAGAATAATAAATTTAAAAAAACGATTGAAATAAAAAATAAAAAAACATTTTTTTGCAAAAAATGTAAAAAATGTCGCCAAGTAGTTTAAATAGTTTTGTGAAAATAAAAAAACTCGTAAAATAGTCAAAAATCATCTGAGCCAGGTGAAAATAAAAAAAAAAACTTGGCGAGTCCTTAGAATACAAATAAATGTAGTTGCATCGAAAGTAAGGACGAGCAAAGTTTTTTTTTTTTTATTTTCACTTGGCTCAGATGATTTTTCCCTATTTTACGAATTGTTTTATTTTCACAAAACTATTTAAACTACTTGGCGACATTTTTTACATTTTTTGCAAAAAAATGTTTTTTTATTTTTATAAGAAAGTCCTCACGTGAACAAATAAATAAGTGTCTTGAAGAAATAAAAGCACCGGACACAATAACACGAAGACCCAGGGCGCTTAAATATTTCAAGTTTTGGAAAGCTTCCGAACTCAGAGCCTTTCTTCTATTTTACTCGCCAATTATATTGAAGGGAATTCTACCTCAGATTTACTACCAACATTATTTGTTGCTCGTATGTGCGACACAATTGATGCTCAAATCGAAAATCAGTTTGGACGAGATTGATTTAGCTGAGTCGTTCTTTTATCTGTTTGCGTTAGATATACGGAAACGGTACGGACTCGAAAAATGCTCATTTAACGTTCATCAGTTGACGCATCTTGCGAGGTCGATAAGACATTGGGGGCCACTGTGGGCATGGTCCGCATTTCCGTTTGAAGATGGAAACGGTTATCTTCTACGATTGACCCATGGCCCTAATAAGATAGACATAGAGATTTGTAATACCTTAAAATATGCGAATGCATTGCAAATTCTGGAACAGAAAATATATATCCCTGTTACAAACGAATCTATCCCCGTTTCGACACTGGGTTTAGCTGTAAAAATGCCATTGAGCGAAGATGCTTTATTCGCTGTACAAAATGCACTTGATCGAACGGATATTGCCGATGAAAATATTCGCATTTATGCAAGGGTAAAGTTGGGGAAAAAGATATTCACATCACTGATCTATCAAAAGCAAACGAAGCGTGATAATACTCATATTATTTGGAACGAAGCGTCATCGCGCGATATTATCAGATACTTCGTTTGCGTGAACCGAATTTTACTCGCCATCGTTCAACAGGTGGAAGTACAGATTCATGAAAGCAATTCAATTAATCACGGAGACACGGGGATGAATTCATTGTATCTATCCGTAAAACATATTGCTTAAGAGCAGTACCTGTACATGCGATTGAGGGGAAATATTTGAACGTCGGAAATTACGCATGTTTTTTACCTAATGTGATCGAGCGAAAACTATGAGCTACGTAATGTACGCCGGTTGAGGAACAGTTGAGGAACGCGTCTCTTAGTCATACATGAGATTGTGGTCGTCAGAGATATCTATATTCTTAATGGACAATGGGCTTGTGAAGTATATGAAGTTATGGGTTATCCGCGATATATCTAGAATACGCATCGATTATATCGACTTTGTACATAGATTATATACAGTTTCTATATGGTGTAAATACGAACTATTATCAGTACTTATATAGAATTTGTTAACAATGAAAAATGCTAATAAATATACTGATTCTACATATTGACGGTATCATGGTTTCAATATAATTTTAGTAGAATTTCGATATAGTCCTTATATGGATTATATAGATACTGTAAATATTTTTCCATGGGAGCAGACGCCCTTAATCTTTATTCAATTCAATCTACTTGACTCTATATGGTACGTCGAATCTCTTCATCGTGTATCAACTGAATATAGATTATATAGAATGTATAGGGATTCTATATGTCCACTTTCCTACATAATTTGTACATAAAGTTCCATATATAATATCATTATAATCTTTATATAATTTTTCCACTTGGGGGGCTCTACTGCCGGCAGTGATTACGACAGCGGACGTCTCGATACGCTGTCAACTGCTGAAACCCTCATCATCACAGCACCGGATGCAGTGGGTCCTTGCGATGAAGCAATGGACATTCGTGACGAAGAAGCTGCAGCGACGAGGAACCTCGACATGGAGGTTGGAGCGATAATGGACCGTCAATCAACCGTTACAAAGAGTAAGTCAACGTTTATTTAAAAAAAGGCAAAGTAATGTATACACGCATATATACATACACGCGTATTGTGACGTGGATTTTTCGCTCCCGTCACAAAACCCGAGAAATATACGGCCTTAAGAGACAGCACGGCAAAACGGCCAACGTTCTGGCTCTCGGTAGAGTCCCTCTCGGCAATTCAACAGGGCATTAGGTAGCTTTTCGAATTTTATTTTGATTATTTTGATTTTTCTTTCCGGTAAACGAACGGTAGCCAGTAGTTATACTATGCCGGTTCTGGACCAACGCGTGTGCGTGCACACGTACACGGTCCGAGCCGGCGGGCAGCGTGGGTCACACGGACACACACATGCATGCACGCTCGTCGACGGCTGTAAGACGTCACGCGCGGAGTGGGGGGGAGGGGGGTGGTGAGAGTCCAGTGCCGGACTATCATCCTCTTCCTCCTCGTGTTTTGTTTTTGGTTGGTAAACCACTGAAATTTGATAGAAAAATTAGACAATAATGTGTTTCGAACTCGCCACGAGTTTGTTTCGTTGAAATAAAATATTTGTTTTGCTGGGAAAAAATGTACCGATTTTTTACGAACTCGAATACACTCGTGTCGATATATCGTACGGTAATGCTGCGTGAGGAGGGGTCATATTAGTGGACAACAATGCGTGCCCCTGAAATGTATCTGGAAGGGCAAGTGACACATGCATCGTGGAATATTCGGTGTGGGTATTGCGCAATAATCGAGATATTATTAGAGCAGAAATGTGCCTGCGATAGAGAGTGCCGGAGTATCCCTTTTTTTCTCCTCTTCTTCATTTTCTTTCTTTTTATCTCCTTTTTCTTACTATCTCTATTAATTGTACAGTACGACGTCACGCGGGGGTGGAGGGGGAGGGGTTGTGCTCCTCAAACGTTTCTCGAAGGACAAGTGACACATGCATCGCAGAATATTCGAGATATTGCGCAATAATTATGATATTATTATTATTAGAGAAAAATGCGACTGCGACAGAGCGTTTTTAGTCTATAAATTGATGTGCAGAAAGTGAATTAAATCACTGCCTACAAATAATTTCAAGAGTGCGATTCACGTAAGTAAAATATTATTGTGTGGTGTTATTTAAAATTGACACAGAAATTGTAATGATTTCCAGATATTTGAAAATAATTGAACAAGATGTGCGACGTTGAATCTAACGAGAATATATTCAACAATCTTATACCGAGTTTGCGGTGGATACGCAAACTTGATCTTCCAAGCGAGTACAAGGATGCTTTGATTGAAATGTATCGTGAGCGAAAGCGTCAGCTACGGGAACAGCGTAAAGAATATACGCGTCAACAACGAGCTGTGCAAAAGGAACAACATCGCGAAATGAAACGACAATTGCTGGAAGAAAAACGACAAGAACGAGCTGCAGAGAAGGCAGAAAAGTGCAAGATGCGCGCTCAAAAGCGAGAGAAAAAATTACAACTTCGAGCGCAAGGAGAGCGAGAGGAGGAACAAGAGTGATTTTGTTTAATAAAATGGAAAAATCTTATCATGAGTTACAAAAATAAAAAAAAATTTATTTACATATTTTACATATCAGATTTATTTATCCAACTGTTGTGGGAATCATCGAAGCCTAACCATTTCACGTAAAACTTATTTCCTCTTTTTCGAATTATTTTTTCTACAAGATAAATGTCAGCGTTCTTGACACCGGTGAGTTCTTCCTGATAAAAACCACCTTCAATCGGTTGATTTTTGTAGTCTACAAGTTTGAACGTCACCGGATCAGTATTTTTCACTTGGTTTATCGTGAAAATTTCTGTCGTCCAATTCGGTGTATAGCCTTTTTCAAATACGTGTTTGTACTTGCTAATACGCACTTTATCACCGATTTTAAATTTTATTTTTCGCGTACGATTTACTTGATGTTTTCCATATATATTAAGCAGAATTTCTTTCTCATTTTCCCTAGTGACATCTTTCGGTTTAATTTTAATGGTACGATGCTTATTATCGTTATAATCTGATATCAAGTCAGGTAAAATATCAATCCACTTGTAAGTGCCTCGCAAACTAAATTTCTTCCACATATTTGTTTTTATAGTGCGATTGAAACGTTCACAAATTGACGCTTTCAAATTGCTGAATGTCGAGTAAAGTTGAATTTTGTAGCGTTGCAAGAGGGCTTTGAATTCGTTATTATAAAATTCTTTGCCTTGATCGACGTGCAATTTTTTTGGTACACGACCTTTCACAAGTATAGATTTAAATGCATTCGCTGTTGCTGTGCCACTCTTATTTTTCATTGGTACAGCCCAAGCAAATTTTGAAAAAATATCAATAACTGTGAGCAAAAATTTGTTGCCATTGTTATATTGCGCGTACGCGGACATGTCTACAAGGTCAGCTTGCCACGTCTCATCTAATCCACGAATATTTACACGACGACGGGGATAATTGCGTCTGGCTGGCCTATGAAGTTCCTCCACTAATGCTGCCTTTTCCACGTTCATTTTCTAGGCTCCTCAATCGCGAATCCAGATTAGCGATTACTTCAGAATTTCGCAATGTCAATGATTGTCCGGTTTCGTTATATATTTCGAATCGTTTGAATTGTTCGTTCACCGTTGACTCGAGACCAAGAATCATCGATTTGTTTTCCTCGTTGGCACTGGATCTCTCTAGTGTTCTCAATCTCTCATCCAGATGAGCAATGAGCTGAGAATTGTGAGTTATCAGTTCTTGTACAGTTTCAAAGTCAATAATTTGCTTTTTCAATTTATTCGTGAACTCAGATTGTAGAGAATAGATCATTGTATCGTGATCATCGACACTGTTACGCAAAGAGCTTGTAATTTGATAAACAAGGCGAACTTCTTGTTGTACAGCACTTTGCATTACTCGCATATTGACAGCGTCATTTTGCTCTCTCGGATCGGCAACGTTGCATAATCGTTTATTGTCAATATCATATTGACCGTCAGCTGTTATTTTAAATCCATTGCCGGGAGGACCGCGGCTGCCACGGCCACCAGTGCCGCTAACGCTTTTAACTCCATGTCTACTTGTCAACTGTCGTCCAAACACATCGACGCTCATTTTTTCATAGTCAGACAAAGACTGAGCTCTTAACACTCGCACACTGTTATTAATAAATGATTTTAGCTTCACGCAATTCCTCAATAATAGAAATAATTTCATTGGAGTGACTGGAGTTGCCGGCTGTTTGAGAGGCAAGAAGCAATCGCAATCGGGCCACTAGTTCATTCGCATCATCCCAATAAATATAATCTATGTTACTTCTTTTCTGAGCGCTCATGTGACGCGGTAAGCCTTTGCCCGATGTTTGCGATTGACTTTTTGGTGTTCGCCTTTGCAATGCCTTTGTCGGTGAATCGATAATCCTCGCAATAATATTTTTAAATTTCGCACTTTTATCATCACGAATGGCATTATCGCTGCTATAATATTTTCTATGTGCATTCGTTGAGTTGACGATTTTACGATAATTTTCCATGTCATTCGCATTCACGAGATCTTGATTCGGTGCTTTTTTAAAGAGTAGTTCCAGTAAGCCTTCGCTTTGGTGATAATGCTTATCACCAATATGAATGGAATTGTCGTCGAATGTAATTGATGAATCACCAATCATTAAGCGATTTCCTTGCAGCTTCCGTACCCCGTATGACGAATCAAGATTTTTTTGTTGCGTTGAGTTGAACATTTTCAGATAGTGTTGGGATAAACCCGCTATTTCCGGATCATCATGACCATGTATTGTTGTATCTAGTTCCTCATCCGAGGAATCTCCACGCGCTGTTGCAAATGTACGATCAAAAGTGCGTTCGAATTGATTAGTATAATCATCATCATCATCATCATCATGTTCCTTCTTTATATTTTTTTCTTCCTTTTTTACATTTCCTTCTTCCTGTTTCACAGCTATTTCTTGTTTCATCGATTGATCTACTAGCTTCTCCAATGGAGTTACCACTGGTTTAAATACTTCGCTGAACTCTTTCTCGGCCGTCATTTTTCCCAATTTCAACATTTTGTGCTTGCGTCGAATCGCATCGCTTGCGTTCGTGATTTGACGCAGCGCTTCTTTTTCGTTATTAAGACGATCACGTTGCATGTTGATATGTCAGAGTTTAGATGTTGACTACAATTATTTCGTTGGTGATTTCAAATTTATAAAACAATCGAAACCTTTCCTATATCTGCGCTCATTCAATTCACTATCCTTGTCAATCACAACGAAACCATATTTATCGTTGTTCCAGCAAGCAAAACACAAATCTTTAAACTGTGTATACGTCATATCGCTATTCACATGATCGTTATAAATATGTTTTAAATTCATTTCATCTTGTCGAAAAAGTATTAATAGATTAGCGTTATCGCGCACAAGGTGTTTAGGGATACGAGCGTATGTCTGACAGAGATAGAAACAATCGACATCTCGATGCCTTCCCATGCAAAAGAAGGCACGAATATTGTCTTGCTTCTCGCATGCTACATCATCGAAAATCATGATCGAATTAGGACGTGCTTCCCCCGGTCGAATAACTTCTTCATGCTCGTTAAAAGGGAAATAACCCACACCGCGTACAGGTTTGACTAATTGGCGGAGAAACTGATATTTTGGTTGATTGAGCGATTTTGAGTAAACGTAAATATTTTCAAATCTCAGACCGTGTGGATGTGTGATAAGAGCGAGAAGAGCATTCGTTTTTCCGCAATTGGATGGACCACAAATAATTGCTCGCACGCTGTTTGGCAATAGCTCCCCATGACGTTTCTCCCTCTTCTCAATATTTCGTTGCGCGAGCTTATCGAAGTTCACGACAGGTAATTTAATTGGATGTTCCTTGAAATTCATATTATCTAAGTACGTTCACCACGATGCATCTTAATCATGCCTGTCACCTTAATGTGCCATGAACCTTAACTCGACGGTGACTAAACGAATAAATATAAATACGGTCTTTTTAAAGGCTACGCCTCAGTTCAAAGGTGTCCTTCAAGCTGTACACATCAAAAAAAATCATGAGCAAGAGGGGAGATTCGAGAAATGAAATATCTCAAAGTTTGAAGAATTTTGCAAAAGAACAAGAGTACAATCGACAGTTTCCGTCTCTCAACGAATCAACGAGCCGAAGTGATCGGATTGGAGGAAGTAAGCCTTTCGATGGAAGGTGCGATCCTGGATACGGTGCCGTGGGAGATAAGAGTAAACGTAAATCGTAAAATATGATCGTTCGTAGACACAACAAAAATAAAAAACGTAAAGGTAAAGGTTTGGTTAATACGCTGATTAATAACCTCCCGGTTGAGTTACATCTGCCGGGTTATCAGTACTGTGGTCCAGGCACGAAATTGTCGAAACGTCTCGCGCGCGGTGATCCAGGCATAAATCCGCTCGATGCAGCTTGCAAAGAGCACGATATCGCTTATTCGAAAACTCGTGAAAATCCCGAGGCGAGAAAAATCGCCGATAAAGTGCTCGCCGAGCAAGCTTTGAAACGCGTTTTCGCGAAAGACGCTAGTCTCGGGGAAAAAGCTGCTGCGTGGGGTGTGACAAATATAATGAAGGCTAAAACAAAGTTCGGTATGGGGATGAGAAAAAAAAAAAAAAATTCACGAACGTGACATTGCAAAGTATCATCGGTGCTGCGAAAAAATCCATGAAACCCAATAGTGATGCTCGCAAGGTCATTAAATCCGCTTTGTACGGTGCACGTGTGGCTGTGAAAAAGGCAGGTGGAAAAAGCAAGGTGAAATCAGCGCGTATTTTGCCTGTACCGAAAAAAATCGGAGGATTCTTGCCTTTTCTCATACCGATATTCGCAGGTCTCAGTGCGACCGGAGCTCTAGCCGGTGGTGCGGCAGGTATAGCGAAAGCGGTAAACGATGCAAGTGCTGCGAAGCAGCAATTAGCTGAAAGTAAGCGCCACAACGAGGCAATGGAAACGATTGCTCTGGGTAAAGGGCTTTATTTGAGGCCGTACAAACGAGGTATGGGTTTGCATCTGAGACCGCCAAAAAACCTCTAAAGCTACCACACCGAGCACTCACCGATATTGATCTAATTAAATATGCTAAATCCATGAAAATTCCATACTTTCGAGGAGTTTTCATGAGAAATGAAATGCCTAAAAGTGGTCCTCGCGAGAATGAATCAGCGATAGTAAATCTCGATGATAAAGATGGACCGGGCACTCATTGGGTTGCATATAAAAAACGAAATAATGACGTTATGTATTTCGACAGTTTTGGCAATCTTCAGCCGCCGCGAGATTTAATGAAATATTTCGGTGTTGGTAGCAATGTAAAATATAATCATGAAAATTATCAAGACTATGATACAGTTATATGTGGTCATTTATGTCTCAAATTTCTCCAAGGGTATCTATAAATAAGTATTCGATAGCACTTGGAGTAGCAGTTGAACATAAACTATCATGGGTGAATCTTTGACGTTGACTTTGTCGGGGGTGGATTCTATATTGGAGGCTAATTATTTCCCTCCTATCGAACTTTCACCGTTAAAAAATTATACTCTCGGACTCGTTGAATTACTTACCTTCAACTCGATTCCAAATATTGACGTGGGAAATAATAAATTTTACGCGGGGCACGAAGTAGTCACTATACCCACGGGAAGTTATGAAATTGAGGATATTGAGATTTATTTGCAAAGTGCACTGTCCAGCAAAGATATCTCTATTAATCTGAAACCCAACAACAACACTCTACGTAGTGAAATTAAATGCAATCAATCTATTAATTTTATGCCTAATGATTCGATCGGTCGATTACTCGGTTTCACTCCACGCATTCTGCAAGCCAATATCATGCACAAGTCTGATTTGCCCGTGGCTATTCTCAAGGTTAACTCTCTGCGAGTCGAGTGCAATATTACTACGGGTGCTTATATAAATGAGCAACGAGTGCACACTATTCATGAATTTTTCCCTGTAGTCCCACCGGGATATAAGATAATTGAAGTGCCATCACACGTCATTTACCTTCCGATCGCCGTACAGTCAATAGATCATCTTCAATTGAAACTTGTGGATCAGGATGGGGAATTGGTAAATTTTCGAGGAGAAATTATCACGATAAGATTGCATGTGAAACCAGCGTAATGGGTATTGTCTTTGACACGAAAGTAGGTCAGAGCTATAATAGTGAATCAACATGCTGCGAACCGATCAGTCGTCGAGCACCTCTGAAGGAGCTAACACGCCCGAATATTCAGTTTCTGAAGAATCTCGGTTTGAAAGTCGTACAAAGCCGCGGAAAAAAAAGAAGAAAATAAAAATTCATATCTGTTGTATGGCTTGCTTTGTACCATGGAAAAAATTCTAAACATACAAAAATCGATAGTGTTCGATGAGTCTATCGCGCATTACGAGACTCACGCGCACCAACCATTCGCATCGGCAACATTTAATAATAACGACGAGATCCGCATTGCTGTGCAGCATCAAGACTTGTGTTTGCTACCGAGTAAAAGTTCGTTGCACGTACACGGTAAATTGACCAAAGCCAATGGAATTGCAGTCCAACGTACGAAATTCGTGAACAATGCCATTTGTCACTTGTTTGAAGAAATTCGTTACGAGCTGAATGCCATTGAGATTGATCGAAGTAAAAATCTCGGTCTCACAACTCTAATGAAAAATTATATATCTCAGAGTCCTGGTCAAATATCGCTAATGGAAAATGCTGGTTGGTTCAACGGACACGATGATGATGATGATAATGTAAATTTGACGAATGAAAATGGTTATTTCGATCTATCGATCCCGCTCAGTTTTATATTGGGTTTCGCTGAGGATTATCATCGTATTATCGTTAATGCGAAGCACGAGTTAATTCTCACAAGAACGAATACCGATGTGAATGCAATAGTGCAAACGCCTCCTGAGGGGGTCGAGGCTGTGGAACAATTTAAAATTACACTAGTAAAAATCGAGTGGATAGTGCCATATATCAAAGTTTCAGATGCGCGAAAAATTCAATTACTCAATTTTATTGCTAAAGATCCATCGATAACAATTAGCTACCGCACGTGGGAATTGTACGAGTATCCCCTATTGCCAGCAACGCAGAAACACGTATGGGTCGTTAAATCATCGACTCAACTGGAAAAACCGCGATACGTCATCGTTAGTTTTCAGACTGCGCGAAAAAATAATACAACTGCAAATGCGAGTCACTTTGATCATTGTAATATTCGTGATATCAAACTCTTCTTGAACTCGCAATGTTATCCCTATGGAAATTTGAATCTTGACATTGCTAATAATCAGTACGCTCTATTGTATGATATGTATGCAAATTTTCAGGCTTCATATTATGGAAAAGAGCCTGAACCGTTGCTGAGCAAAGCTAACTTTATCAAGTATGCCCCACTCGTTGTTATCGATTGTTCGAAACAGAACGAGTTCTTGAAATCCGGCCCAGTCGATATTCGTCTCGAATTTGAATCGACTGTTGCATTCCCACCTCTAACTTCGGCCTATTGCTTAATTTTGCATGATCGTATAGTCGAATATAATCCAATAAGTGGAGGGGTAAAGAAATTAGTATAAAATATTATTGAGGAGCAGAATTTAGCTCAGTCGCATCAGTTGTCTGGCCGAGGTTTGTTAAAAAAAAAGTACGAGTCCATCGTTATAGAAGGAAAAAAATCGTTCAATCTCGACGTAGGCATATCATTTTTTGTCAAGAAAAAACGATTGCAAACAGTGAAAATGGAGTGGGTTGTCGATCTTCAAGGTTTCAAGAAACCCGTTAATGAATTTGTCCTGAAGGAATTCGGTGTTGTTCCTGTGCACGAGAAGATGATGCAACCGCTGGCATTCATATTTAAGCCACCATGTACCTGGGGTAGTCTACCTGTGAAATATCGCTGTAGCAATGCATGGCTCACGCGTAACTTCCATGGTCTACGCTGGGACTCGGGTGATATACCGTATGAAGCGGCGAAAGAAATTATTAGCAATATTCTCATGCACGCGCGGACAGTATACGTGAAGGGCACAGAGAAGAAAGAATGGTTGGCTAATTTCTTCGGAGAATCAACACGCATAGTAAATCTGGAAGATCTTGATTGCCCCTCGTTGCTGAAACTACGCAAAGGAACATCGTCATCATTCATCAACACATATCCACACCATCACCACTCAACGGCAAATTGTGCAGGTGAAAATGTAAAATTGTTGAGAAATTGGGTACTCCAACCCGCCGATCGTATATTGTAATATAAATGTTTTTTATCGAAGAGATGTTTCTTGAATAAAACTGAAAAAGAAAAAATATCTACAGCTGTTCATGATTCCTATATTGACCTATATCCTCTCTCGCTCATATGAATGAACGTTCTCACTCACGTGAACCCCCCTTGACGCTCAAGGTCCACACTACGATTTTACTCCAACGTAAATATACGTTCGATGAGCGCATATCGTGTGAGTCATACGTCTCAGCCGTTCCACGCATGCATGTGGTACTGACCTAACGCAATATATCCACTCATTCTTATCGCTGAAGAAGAAGAAGAAGAAAGCGGTGATAGACGACAACTGAAAAAAATACTGACGCTACGATGCATTTTTTTTTTTTTACTTTAATTAATTAATTATCATTTCGATATGCGAACTATGTTCAATTAAAGAAACGTAATGTAGTTTTACTAGTGTTTTCTCGATATTTCTCGAACGTAAAAGAGCAGTTCGTGAGTCATACATCGCTCAACTCCGTTCCATGTGCATGTGTAACTCTTTCTTATCGCCGGTGAAGAAAAAAAAGCAAGGTAGATGATTAAAAATATATGAAAAATCAGATAATTTTTTTAACTTTATTTATCTTTTTTTAAACTCCATTTGTTAATTTTCTCGCCGTATGCACATTGTTTGCCAGACCTATACCAGCCGTTTCTGTATACACATGGACATGGTATATTTTTATCATACGTATATGTTGACGTAGCTATATCTTTTGCTATAGGCCAGTACCACGGATATTTAAATATTCTGGTTTGCGATTTTCTTTGCGAATTAGGGCGCGGAGCGACAAGACCAAGTTGTCGATTAAAAATCCACTTCTCCAATTCACCGGCTTTGATACCGAGAGTACGCGTTGCAGCCCAATCCTCGAGAGAACCACGAAATTTTTTGTCACCGAGATGATGGATATCCTCGAACCATTCGTCGTCCGAGTTATTGTATTGCACGAATCTTCGACAATTACGCGAATCACTTGAGCGTGCCTTTAGAAACCAGGTGTTCTTCCAACAAGTCTGATGATACACAGGTGTTTCTAATACAAAATGAATTTTAATTATGAAATATATCAATGAATTTTATTGTTATTGTACAAAAAATCCCCATGGGAGAGTATCTATCGTATTGGAACATAGAATTCTCTTGTCATCATTCCAACTTAATGCTATTTTTTGTTGTCTGATCGATTCGACTTTGTGTTTTTTGCTTCGAATCAAGTTTTGATTTTTAATGACACTTTCATGATTCAACAAACATCGCTTATAATCGTCAAACGTTATTGTTTTCAATGTCGATCCTTTCACTCCTTTTGCACGCTTTTTTTCCATATCGTGAGTTTTGTAACAATACATTTTCGCTCGCAAACCTACGAATTCCCTGATAATTTGACCGTTATTTTCATCTTTCATTAAGCCTAAAACCTTCTTATTAGCCAGCGGCATACCATAAACATTATCCTGAGAATAATCGGAGGTATCGAATCTATCGATATCGCGTTTCATAATTTCATATATATCCGGAACAGTGATATGATAGAACAAACTATCCGTGTCTGTGTACATTAATTTCGCTCGATCATCGAAATTATTCTTCATATAATTGTAATGAAAATCGTATATATACGTTTTCGCGATATCTAGAATGCAAGAGCCTACAAATATCGGTTTGTTAAATTTCACTTTTATGCGTTTCATCTCAATTATGACCATGTTTTCATTGAATATGGTGCAACTATGAAAATTTGGTTTGGCGATAAGCGCTCGAGCCCCGTATCTTCCACCCCACTTTGTAATAAGCCTTACATCGCGATATTTTCTAACATTTTCCATAGTTTTGCCGAAAACTGCGTTGTTCATGAGTTTGTAAAAATTTTTCTCAAAATCATTGGTAGATTTTTTTCGAAGTTCCGTATTCAAATCAATATATTTTTTGAGCCACGCGGATTGTTTGAATTTTAGTACTCGATAAATTTTTTGCAATGTCAAACCCAAATCAAGACACTGTTTCAGGTTTTGATAATGAATTATGTATCTCTCTTTTGCGAATAGTGTTGTCATTAATTTTGGCGTATTACAAGTTGACGATGGTGGTACAAGCGACTCTGGGCACAATGGCAAATCTTTATGAAGATTGTGAATTTCTTTAGGATATTCAAGATCGACTTCAAGGATGTAACCTGTAGAAGCGTCATCGCTTCTACAGGAGAATATTGCAAAAATCTAAATTCTCAAAATTTTTCTCCCACCCGAAGAGTCCGCAGGGCAAACACTGACTCATAGCTGCACCGTACAAATTATTTACATCGTAATACATAAGATAAGATTCTTCCACGCTTGGGTCATAATTTTCCTCCATGTAACGATTGTTCGCTTTCGCGTATCTATTCGAACATTGGGCAAGCCCGCCTCGAATGCCTCTTTCTACAAACATTAACATATCTATATCTGTGAGAAGCTCGAGCTCAATGGCCGTGCACTTGAGCATCGCGTCAAAAGCAAGTCCCGGAGCAGTATAATAATGCAGCGGATCCAAGCTATATGTGACTAAGCAATTTTGTCGGAAATTCTCGAATATATCGGCCAAAAGGAGAACATCCGTTTTTAGATACAAATCCGAATATTCTCCGAGTGTTCGTATGCGAAAAACACTCCATACATTACATGCATGCGAATATTCCGATTCTGAGATATTTTCATTATTCAATTGTGAGTAAAATCGTTCTCTCGGTGGTATCGCAGTTTCTTTCAGTTTTTCCCAACTGTCTATATAATCGTATGGGAAAACACCTTTTCTCGTTAACAATTCGAATTCCACCGTATTTTCATAGTATTTTCGTATAATTTTTTTTTCGTCATTAACAAGATAGGAAGCTAATTTTTCGATACTGCTCGACATAAAACGGTACGTATCGATGAATCTAAATTCCACGATTGTATCTTCGATTTCCTTTGTAAAAGATATGTACTTTTCCTTGTTAATCGGTAAGAGACTCATCTTACCATTAAGGCCGGCCAATTCTTCGATTAAGAAGTGTGAGTCATATCCCGATAAGTTGTGAAAAATCACGGGGATCGTACGTGAATCTCTGAAGTTCAAATTACAAGTGTCGTGTGCAGCACCGCGATACTTGCCAGTACGATGACAATGATCTCGGTGTTTCATATCAAAAGTCTCGAATGGTTTTTCACAAATATGACAGATTTTTGCGGATTTAAATTCATGTCTCTGTCGTTCAGTCATCGGATGCATTGGCACCTTTGATGATAAAATTACATTCAAGGAAGTAGCCAATGTTTTCAATTCATTGACAAACCACGTAACACAGTCAATACCACGATAGGTTTTGAAAGTTGAAATCGAATCATCGTAGGAACAATGTAGATAATACGCAACGCTATGCGGGATATGCTTTTGATAGACAATCGTATTTTTATCCTTTTCCGTAACCGGTTCCAAGAGACATTCAAAGTCAGCATAAATCGCAAACGAAACGCGCTCTTTATATTTGTAATTTTTAAATTTCACTATTATTTCATCATGTTTTGGCATAATCACTTTGTAATTGTTCATGATTGTACAATCGACTTTGTGTTTTTCCAAAATACTCTCTGTAAAGAAATGACACAAGCACCTATCACAGATCCATGTGACATGTGTGTGCTTGGAAATTTGCGAGCTTACCAATCGAGATAAATTTTTTATCCAAGCAAAGTGATACACCGCGTTTTGCGGCGAATTAATACTTGTCTCGAGCAAGAGCAGATGGATCGTGGGCTTGTCAGATTTTTCACGACTCAAATAAAGTGGTACGGTTTGATAATTCGCAGTCTGAACATTTTTCTCGAGACCATAAACATTAATCGTTAATTCATTCATTTTTTCAAACCGTGGAATATCTTTGAAACTCATCGGAAAATCTAACCCCTCGTACTCGAGTTCCGAACTAAGTGTTGATACGAACTCATACGATTAACATGATTTTTGACCGGATGAAGAGCCGCCATGACAGACCACAAAAAACAGTAAGGGTCATTATTCTCGATATTAACGACGGCTTTCTTACGTTTTATTTTCTCCGGCAGTTCGACGTACGTTGACAGACCTCCGCTCAATGGAACGTACTTGTTGATATTCACCGTCAAGTTTATAATCTCCACCAACGACCAGCCTGAGTCTTTTTCTTGAAAATCCTCGACTTTCGTTAATATTTTTCCCTGGACGTTCTCGTTGAACCATTCTTGCAAATTTGTCGAGCGAAGAATCACCGCGTTCGTCGTGTTGAAAAATTTGAGCTCCTCGACTAATTTGTCACTTTTAGTGATGTTATATTTACAAGTTAGCACCACGTTGACCTTCAGACCGGTGGTTTCCGTTCGCAAAATTTTCTTTAATCGGATAAACATTAGTTTTTTCGCATCTTCCAGAAACCGCTCGAGATTTTTGTGTCAAAGATTCACCACGAGTCCAGTTCGTATTCTCGATTCAAACGCAGTCTCTGAATCGACCCATTTCACTCTGTCGCTTCGTTTTGCAATGCCACTGCCACTCTTTTGCAAGTCTTTGAATTTTTTCGATGAGGACAACAAAATTCCTATAAGTGTGAGAAATTTTGTCTTCTCACCGACTGTTTCGGCACTTCTCAATATTTTACCAAGAATCCGTAGATGTTGGTTAATAATTTTTATCCATCGTTGAACTTCGTTGGGTGAAGATTTGACTTTCAAAATTTTATATACGCCTTCCACAAGATGGATTAATTTTTTGCATTTTTTCGAATCCATTATTGTGTGTGAAACAGTGTGCGCGTGTATGACGCAAATTAATCGGCGTTGAAGTGATGCTTCTATTATCCTGACGCGTGTATTTATAACGAAGATTTTCTATCCTTCTTTCTCTCTAATTAGCCTTGACAAAGTTCGCGGGGACTGCGCATCTTATATTACGCAATACGATTTTTTTATTAGAACAATTAAATTTAACATATTTGCCTCATATCTTCGTTTTCCAAATTTCTCTGGTTTTTTTCTTGAAAAATAATATACACAAAATGTGTAACATTTATGCATATTTAAGATGAATATTCCTTAATTAGTACATCATCGATATATTTTTTACGTGGGTGTACCCATGCGTCTGTATCAGCTATGGAGTGGTGGGGGGCGAAGTATGCAGTGAGCTGCGCAGCGTATGGTGAGTATCATATGTCACATATGAATCTTCGAGATGAAAAAAATCCATTCTTATTTTCTCCTCATCTTTCTCTGTGTAACCTTGATTTAATTCGTTAGACTGTTTATGTTGGATACTTATTGCGCACACACATATACATACTATCGATGAATCTTTTAAACGGGGAGTTTATCTGTCTCCCTTCTTTACTTCGTTTATCCTCCCCTTCTTTACTGCGTTTACGAAAAACGACCCTAGTTAAATATTAAAAAATGTTTAACCTATCTCTGATAAAAATTTACATATTGACTAGAAATTCGATTGGATTTTTTTTTTTTTTTGTTTTTACATCTCTATGAAAAACCTCTCTGCGATAATAGTGAAACAATAGATTGCATTTTTTTTTAGCCAATCAATGTTTCACAGCTATTCGAAATGTGAAGCTGTAATAAAAAAAACTGTGATGCGTAGTGAAACTATTAGCCTTTTCTTTGTACCGGATGAAATTAATTGTTCTCGCTAAGCGTTGATTATTTTTCTTCGTCTCGATGCTCGCTCGAAGCTATCATGCTTACTTGAGGATCGAGTGTCACATCGGAAGAATATTTTGGTTTAGCCTCTTTGCGATGCCGACATTTGATTATCGCATTGCAATTTGGAGGGGCTGGAAGATCCTACGAGTAGAGACCATTTTCAATTCAATCGTCTTGTCGTCCACTCGTCATCTCGCTGCGTACTCCACAAATTAATAAGTTCCAACGTGATTATTTTTCATGCTCTAGTTTTTGTGCTGCAGTGCAGTGATAAAGTGTTCTAATATACTACAAAGGTGCTTTCGTGACGAACTTGGGTTACGTGCGTGAATTTGAAATTCGTTTTCGTTTCTTCATTAAAAAAAAAAAATGATTCTCGATGTGCCGACACCAGCCGAGGACATCGAGGCGATACCACCCGCGAACCCCGGAGAGCTGGATGAAGAAGAAGAAGAAGAATCGCAAGAAGAATCTCAAGAAGAAGAAGAAGAGGTACAAGTACCAACCTCAACCGCACCGTTGCTTGAGTCGCCTGCGTCGCCGGAACCCTATTCACCGGTCTCACCTGAGCCGATCCAACATTCGCTGCAACTACCGCCTCCGACAGATCATTTGCAACAGTATCATCCGACTCATTATCATCATCCACAGCAACAGCATTATCCACAACAGCAACAGCAACAGCATCATCCACAACAGCAACAGCATCATCCACAACAGCAGCAGTTTCATCCAACGCATTACCCACCACAGCAACACCATCAACAGTATCTGACTCATCATCATCATCCACAGCAACAGCATCCGTATCAGGTACATCCACAGCAGCAGCAACCTCGGTACCAGGTACGTCGACAGCAACAACAGCCTCCATACTAGGTACATTCACAACAACAGAATACATATTAGTTACATCCGCAGGATCCGTACGTTACATATCCGCCATCGCATCGTCCACCTCGAGTGCATCGTCCACCACCGGTAAATTCTCCACCAAATTATTTCTACCTCGACTCATATCGATATCGAATCCACTTCCTAACTCTGTTCCTACTACAAAATTTTCATTTTTTTTTTTTCCCTATTGTCAACAGCATGATCGCCAACCCATGGATTTACCACTGCCGGCATTTGCGTATGATCGCCCATCGGTCATACAACATCGCCCACCAGTGCCAGCAATGCCGCAACTGCATCACCCACCAGCACCTCAACGTCAGCAGCAACAATTCATCAGTAAGTTTTTTTTCATTATTTTTCTTTTATTTTATTCTAAAAAAAAAAAAAAACCTGCGACCCTTAACATTCTTCTCTTCTAAGTATTTTAAATATGTGTGAGTAAAAATATTTAAAATGTATTATTCTGTATTATGTTACAGATACTGTGTTTGTCGAAATTTTCGACCGACTCTTCGTTCCTCTCGAATGGGTGCAGCAAAATCCGGTTGAGGATGTCGTCACAATGCTCCGGAACATGTTGTCAATAATTGACATCACGACACCGGGGTATCGGGCGGTATTATGCATCGGCAACGTTTTGGCTGAGTCCCACATCGTTGGTGGGTGCATATACTTCAGGAAAATATAAAAAAATAAAAAAAAAAAAACGTATCAAATAGGAGGGGTGTATAAATACATTTGAAAAAAAAAAAACCAGAAATTATATCATTTTCGTTAAAAGATTTTTTTTTTTTTTCGTAATTTGAAAACGATAATGTAATTTTAAAAATATTTGTTACTTTATTTCGAAGCTTGAGAATATAATTTTTTTTTTTTTTTTCGTAATTTGAAAAACGATAATGTAATTTTAAAGATATTTGTTATTTTATTTCGAAGCTTGCGAATATAATTATATATAATAATCATATCATATCATAATCGTAATAAGAATATAAAAATAAGATCTTTTGTTTAATTTTTTTTTTTATTTCATATTTTTAATTAGTTTATTATTACTGAAAACAACAATAATAATAAAACGACGTTTTTTTTATATTTTATGATAAAAAAAGTTTTTTTCATCATTACATTTCAATGAATTCGATACGATTGTATTGTCCACCGAGATAGCGCAATCCAAGTCTCTGGCTGCGAGCGCGATCCAACATTCTTTCGAACAATGCTGGATCTTCATCCAGCACTTGGCTCGTCCTCGATGGCATGAAGACTGCGAAAGTCTTCTGAATATCAGGAACAATTTGTCTCCCGTATTTGGTGTTGGCAAATCTCATGTTGCTGATTTCATACGTCTTATCCACTTCCAGCTCAGCGAGTTTCTTTGTAGGTAGAAAATTCTCCAGACGACTGACTTCGTTAAGTTTCGACAGGTCCATGGTAAGTTTTTCAGATTCTATGCATAAAGAGAAAAAAATTGTTGTTATTTAACATCGAATGATGCGCCGCGTAATAATAACAAATAATAATAATAATAATTTTTATTGAAGTTTGAAACATACCTTAATTGATGATTGACTTTCCGTTGGTGTTGCGGTTTCAACAAAATTTCCTTCGTAACAGATGAAGCGATGCGTTTTACATAGAGTAACGAACGAGTAACTGACTCGATACACTGTTTGCACGCAATTTTATACGTGACAATGCTCTATCGCAGTCACATTTCTGCTCTAATAATATCTCGATTATTGCCCAATACCCACACCGAATATTCCACGATGCATGTGTCACTTGCCCTTCCAGATACATTTCAGGGGCACGCATTGTTGTCCACTAATATGACCCCTCCTCACGCAGCATTACCGTACGATATATCGACACGAGTGTATTCGAGTTCGTAAAAAATCGGTACATTTTTTCCCAGCAAAACAAATATTTTATTTCAACGAAACAAACTCGTGGCGAGTTCGAAACACATTATTGTCTAATTTTTCTATCAAATTTCAGTGGTTTACCAACCAAAAACAAAACACGAGGAGGAAGAGGATGATAGTCCGGCACTGGACTCTCACCACCCCCCTCCCCCCCACTCCGCGCGTGACGTCTTACAGCCGTCGACGAGCGTGCATGCATGTGTGTGTCCGTGTGACCCACGCTGCCCGCCGGCTCGGACCGTGTACGTGTGCACGCACACGCGTTGGTCCAGAACCGGCATAGTATAACTACTGTAGCCTTATCGCGTATTCATCGAGAACGTCGTCATTGCCGGAATCTACGCTACCAACGAGAACGAGAGCGTCATCGCCGCCTCGACACTGGCAGAGGCAACGGCGAGTCCATGCCAGCTACGCTCTCGCGAACAGCATTGGTCGTCGGCGAGAGAGTCGAGAGCCGTACCAGCGCTACGGCCTCGCAGCAGCAACGGAGAGCGCGTCGCCGAGCTACCGCGCGCTCCAAAAGTAACTCGGAGGATCGCTGCTCCGAATATCGATCTCGCGATAGCGGGCGGAGGATCGACTCGAAGCCTCACCCCTTGCTGTACTTCAACAGCCTCATTCTCGGAGAAAACTCGCCGCTTCAGCATCATTCTCCGGAGAAGGAACTATTGTCTGCCTCATCTGGACCCCAGCAGCCACAGCATCGCTCTCGTCGTGAATCGTCAACCAACGATTACGGCAGATTTATCGATATCGCGCGCTCCCGATAGTTAATTTGCGCGCGATGCGCTACCGGAGCGTCTCAAAATTCGGCTAGAGGGCCAAGCGTTAGAGTAGGCAGAGGTGGGGGTCGGTGTCCGTTTCCGCGAAATCGCGAATCGTCTCGGGGACTCAAGCGTTGTTCACCGAAGGAGCAGGACGTTGTTACCGTTGCAGACCGTACTGTCCAGCGAGAACCGACGCCTACCACCCGCGATCTCGAAGACTCAACGAGGAATTTCCCGAGGGGCTTCGTTTACGGCATAAATTAACCGGTAAGGCCGTCGTTCGTTTCCGGACAGGCTTTTCTTTAAAGTTCCGGCACATCTTAGTTTTCGGCCAAAAAGATCCCGAGCGATATTGCCGGGCGGGCGTCATGGCACTCAATGTTCTGTGTTAAATTCGCGATCCGAAAAGCTGTCGTCGGTGTCCTCGTAATTTTATTGTATTTTATTTGTTGAATTCAAGAATCGCCGAGAGGGATTCAATTAGCTTATATTTTGACTTTCCTTTTTTTTTTTAATAAAATTACCGAACGCGCGAGAGTCCTTAGATTAAGTAATTTATTCCGGAGAAACACGCATTAGTTTGTCCGCTCTCGAGAGCCGAGATTAATTTCTTCTTTTCCGTCAATCTCCGCCTTTTTGTTTGATACCGGTGACTTCGTGACTGTTTTAATTGTTGACAAAATTTATCTTATTTATTTAAAGTTTTGACCTTGACTATTTTCTTTATTGACTTCGTTTGAATTTTAACTTCTGATTATTTTATTTTGTAACCACGTGGCGTAGAATAATTCGTCTTAAAATTGTGACCACTTTGGTTACCCTCGCTCTCGAGAGCCCGCGATATTCGGAAGGTCGGATCAACCTCTACTTATTCGCTGCGCAAACGCGCTCCGTAAAACGAAAACCGCTACCGAGAACAAAGATTTATTTATTTTAACACGTCAAAGAATTATTGTATTTCGTCTTTTTGTTTGCTACCGAGAGTTGTGTTAAACAATAAAAATTGTTAAATTCGGTTCCCGAATTTCGAGTGTTGGTCATTCCGTCGCGTTTGCCACCTGAACCACCCCCTCTACCATTTCCCCATGGCTGCTTGCTAGCCGAGCGAATATCTCGCTCTCGGGTTTCCTCGATAAAAATTTGTATCGAGAGTTTAGCTCTCGAGACTGGCGCCCAGAGGAACCCTTTCGGTCTTGTGGGATACAGGTTTGTTCGCGGGAATTTGCGTGACAGTATATACACGTACATATTGAGACGGTATTAAATTTTTACCCCTCATATTTTTCGCGTTTATTCGCCACATCGGCAATTTACCATACCTTTCGGTAAACCAGCACGTAAATTACCGACCGCGCAGTCAATCGATGACTACAGTCGATAGTGCGAACTGCCCAGAGGTGTTGCATCATATTTTGCACACGGTTCCCTTAAGCTGTTGCGGCAGACCCCGGGCAGCGATAATAAAGGACAGCGAAATTTGACGTACTTGGTGTGTCAATCGACACAAAAAAAGGGCGTCAAGCACGGGTATATAAGACCCGATCGCGAGCACAGAGACTTCACTTCGATCCTGAAACTCGAACGGAGAGGAACTCATGCGCGGCTACGGCTCGTTTGATCTTGAGTGCTCCATCTTGCTTATCGATAATTTTCGATAGCAAGAGTCCAACACTTTTCATTTTTGAGTAAAGCGTTGCTTTACTCGACAGAGTCCCGACGCTAAGAAGAAGCAAGGGACAAAATTTCTCGACAACGACCCAATCAAAGAAGGAAGAAACCAACGTCGGCCATTCATCGTTAACCATTAATTAAACCAATTTTCTTTCAGCGAACAGATTTTCTTGAAATATAAAATTCCTTTCCAAACACAGCGCCGGCAACCGCCTTGGGAGACCTCGGCAACCGCTTTCGTCTAGTGTTACCCATCCTATCAAAAACCAGCGCCGGCAACTACCTCGGGAGACCTCGGTGACCGATTTCGTCTCGGTTTATCCATCAAACTCAAAGAATAGAGTAGAATCAATTGTCTTGCGGTGACCTATTAGTACACGACAGCGCCGGCAACCGCCTTGGGAGACCTCGGCAATCGCTTTCGTCTAGTTGGTGGCTAATAGCGATCATCTAAAGTAGAATCATTTTTGGTACGACTTATTACTCTGTGACAGCGCCGGCGACTGCCCTGGGAGACCTCGGCGACTGCTTTCGTCTAGTCATTGTCTAATAAGAGTCGTGTAGAGTAGAATCGCAATCCTCCTACCCGCAATAAAATAACCCTTCAATCTGTTTCGCAATTTAAATATTTGAGATCTAAAAATCCAATCAAATTATTGGACCAAATCCATCATTAATTATGTATTCACATCATTGTGTTAATAAAATCACAGTTATTGTTGACAATTCGAATCAACAGACAGATTTATACTTTACAGCACCTGCCCTCACATCTCCGTGAGCCAAAAACTCACAATAGCGAACGTTTCGGAGCAAAGAGCTGTAAGCCTCCAAAAACGTACCGTTACAATATATATTGTCACGTCAAAAATGCGGGTGTTTCTCTTTCACCTGAATTTTAACGCGAGGTTGCGTCGAGTACGATTGAATACACGCTGGTCAAGAGAGATTTCTCACTCCTTTACCACTCCTGGCATCAATTATCGGCGCAACTGCCTATTTTTTAGTCTAACCGTGAGGAAATTTACTAAGGATAGGACTTGGAATGCTATTCGTTGACTTGTCTTAGAGGTATTATAAAATTTCTTTATGCGTTGCGTAATTAAAATAATGATCGTTGATGATTTGATTTAAACGGATTTTGTTTCACCGCGATATAGAAATGATTTGAATTACCGGAATTTATTTTACTGCATTATAGAAATGATTTTATAATTGAATTATATTCGGTGAGTAGTGTTGATGATGTCTGGCGACGACTGGGCGAATTAATGAGGAGTTTGAATAATAGAGAATATTGCACACTTTTTTCTTATAGATTTATCAACGAAATAGAATTAAATTGTACTTACGTTATTTGTTGAGATGATGCTGCTCGCGATGTAGTGGATTGGTTGAACACAAATTTCACGCGATATGCCGGGATATTCGAGATTTATTCAAAGAAAATAATTCAGGCAAATTCGAAAGTACAAGAATGTGATTTTCGGAGAGTACAAATGATTCGTTGGAATAAAAATTCGTACAAAATTGTCTTTTAACTATCGAGTAAAAGAAAATTCGATGGTGAAACGAAGGATGGTTTCGTTCCACGAGATGACTTGAGAATGGTAATTCGGTGAACTGAATTAACCCAAGAAAACTCTGGTTGCATGAAAAAAATGAATACAATTTTTGGAGATGGAAAGGGTTATCGACAAAAACCTCCAATAGGAGAGTTCCTCTATTTCTTTGTGGTCGCACAACGGACTCGCGATCTTTTTCTAGTATGGTGAATAACGAACAACGCGGTCTCTGACTCTATCTCTCTCGTCGCCTAGCCGGAGTATCAGCTTACTTGTTGGATTTACCGATCCCGCGCTCGCTCTTACGCGCCTCCGTCTCTCTCTACTTAGTCTAGTCGCTTACGGGCCGGACTACTAAAAATCTACTTCTGGTCTGCTCTGTACTGCTCGCGCGCTTTTCCGCGGCTTCTTATATGCTAGGAAATGAATCCAGAGGGGGAAGGAAGTCCCTCCGTAATCTTTGCCTGGAGCGTACTCCCCTGATGAGTAATCTCGCTCCTCGTTACTCTCCTCTCGGCCTGGTCGAAATTCTTGGATTTGCTGATTTCTCTTATTGGTAAATAATTGTGGATTTATCCATTTTCCATTGAATTTCAGTTTCTTATGCTTAATTATTTGCCTGACTTATTTGTAAAACTTAATATTAATGATTCATAACTAAATATTTAATATAATTAATATACGATATTGTTAACGTATAGGAGAAGATATATTGTTACTGCTCGTAAGCTTCTCTTATACGTATACGTATCCGTAAACTGATAATAAGAGTCGAGAAATGTGTATCATTTTATCAGCAATCATTTTATAATATTATAATAATTCAAGTATTGGGTGTCAAAATATTATATGCCTGAAAGTTGAAAATATATCTCGGCTCTTGTACAAATTATTTTATTATTTGGCAAAACGTTTCATAATATTTCGAGGTATTGGTAGCATAACCGGGCCGATTTCTTGGGGCTTTGCCCCCCTCTTTGGGAGCCGTGCACCAGCTATTGCAAGTGCCTGGTAACAGTGCCGTCCGATCAACCTATTTCCTTATATGGATTATTCCGGAACTAATGTTCTGTTTGCCCGGGCGAGCTGTAAAATTCCCCTCTTTCGGTGTACCTGATGATCTTGCCCTATCGTCGTGAACTAGCCTTGAGATTATGCGACTTGGCTTACGCAACTCGTTCCTCTGCACGGGCCCCTTTATCTTTACCGCCTGCCTTTTCTACCTTAATTTCTGTCTTTCGCGACGTGTCCTGATCATACGTTAAGTGATATCGGAAAAGTAATAATTCCATGTTAAAGGTGGATTATTCCCGAACATTTTGGTATAAACCGCGGTTCGATATTTTGCATTATAAATCGAGGGGAAACCGAATTCCTTTACGCGGTGTACGTTTTTCGCTCCAAATATTTTGGTGCTACTTGTTTTATAAATTTCCCACAAACGGCATATAATTTTGGAAAAAATAATAACGGCGTTAGATTAGTGGAATATTCCTGATTAATTTGATATAATTATCGGTTCATAATTTTCCTACCATAAATCGAGAAAACGCAATCCATGGAATAAATTTTTGTTCTTAATTTCCGCTTTAATGGTAAGCATAATCGGAAAAATAATAATGATATTTTATAGAGAAAATCTTCCTTAAAATGTTGATGTAATTAAAATGTTATTTTTTTTATTCTCCCTATCGTAGGGAGTCATTTCTTTGCGCGCGGTGCATTAGTATTTTAAAATGGACTGCATCTTCTCTTTCGGGGGGTCGAACCGCTCGCCCCTCATGTGTCACCGTTGAGGCACACTTGTCATCCATTCTACGTCCTACCGCAATTCAGTTTCGGTGGGTCGTAAAATTTTTACGACCGTCTTTCCTTAAATGTTTAGCCTGGCAACGTGATTTTACGGTCTTACTAGTTTGTTATCTTTTGAATTTCGGGCAATTTTTTATTTTTCTTCAACAGTCGTATATTATATTAGCTGCAACTAGAGCGCACTTTACGAAGTTAGTGGATCCTTTATTCGTATCAAATTCCATGGCTTCGCACAAATTTACGATCTGGTCTCTGTTCAGTTATAATTTATTTTTGGTGTATTGACTGTATTTTATGACTAAGCTATACCGAATATTATTCCTATGATTTTGAATATTGCCGATTTCGAATTTATATATTAATCGCGTTTGTCGACAAATCGTATTGATTACTTTCCCTAATATCCTGGACAATTTTATTATCTTTGATTCAATTCATACTGTAGTTTTTTTTTATTAAATACCTGCCGAAATTTCATCGATCATTTTTATCGTTTTTCGTTTAATGTTAAAAAGCGTGTGGGAGTATGAAACGTATTTTAGAATTGTTGATGAAGAAATTATTTCTTTATGATGATGAATGATTAAATGGTACGAGGGGTGTTCTGACTCTGAATCGTGTGACCCACATATTCAGGAATATTACGCGACGTTGTTCGGTGTTAAAATACCGAAACTGTGTCGATGGGCAGGGTTAACTTCCATACATAAGGTAATGTAAATTCCCTTTTTTTACGATGGAAGCCCGTTAGGTTATTCGGCTAGGAAGACTCCAACGGTCTAGCCGCAGGGTAAAAGCTTGGATCTATGCTCCTTGGGTCGATGCTGCGGTCGATCGTATCGACGTCGGCAGCGGAGTTCGCTGTTTCACCGAGGGTAGTGCGTGTGTCGAGGGGGATTCAAACATCTGTCCGCATCTATCTCGTGTGGTAAATAATTCTATTTCCATCTTTTACCCATGTAAATTTTAATTCACACGACGAGTATTTGAGATCTCATTGGAAATATTTTCCAGAGGAGATCCATTCCTGGAATATCGTTCAGCGATCGATAAGAAATATCACTCCTTTTATGAGTTTAATGATAATGAATAATGTTTGAATTTTGTGAAATGTAGGAATTATTTTGGAAGGAACAGGTTTGCAAATAATATGAAAAAAATAAGCAGAAATATAAGTTGCGAAAATTATTATTAATAAAAGAAATAGAGAGCGTTACGTCAGGATGTAACACCTCCCCCCTTAAGATGATTGTTAGGGGAAGCCTAACGATCATTCCAATGGGTGTGTATCCATATCCATATATATATCTCTTAGTAATAATTAATTAAATGTATGGCTCTTGGTGTTATTACCATAATCTCTTGTCTCTTCGCTCAAGATATGGTTCCTTTTTTTTATGTATATTTTATTTGAATCAAAGATAATGGATTGTTACGTTCTATTTTTGGTAAGTATGAAATTATGGTTTTATTATCTTTGGTGTAATTGTTTTTCCTCTCCTCTTATACGTAATTTACTGCTAAGTGATTATGTGATTTTCCTTGTCCCTTATACTTTTTGGCAAATAAGCTTTTATGAATAATAGAATTTCAATGTAAGGCACTACTTTGGCATTAAGCGTGGTTAACTTTGGTATAATATATATATAAAATTTAAACATAATAACCATTAACAATAAAATTCGGAATTGCCTTCTTTTACAATTAGTCGCTAACATACGCGAGTTTCGGGGTTTGTCTTGGTGCACGATGTTGTGTGTGTAGGCGTGAGGTCTTCTTCTTGTCGATTTATTGGTCCAGGTTTATTACAGCCATATTTCAGCCTCATAGCCGCCAACCTCGTCGGTGGTGATTATTGTATCGAAGGTTTGCCCTTGTGGTAGTAAGACGTCTTCCACCTTTGTATATTTTGTTCCGCCCAGGATAACGGATCGGCCTTGGCGTGGTAGTTTCCGTGTCCATTCCTCGAGTACGCCGTTAGGGATTCCTCTCCATTCCGGGGGTACGTAGCAACCGGGTACCAAAGGCCAATAAAGTTAGGTGATAGGAATGCCCTCCGCTCGTTAGTTTTCGGAGGATTGATAACAATCGGCAAAATGTACTGGACCATCTGCGAATATTTACAATGATTACATTAGTTAGGCGCATAGGAAACTTTTTCCTTGTTATGTAAAAAAAAATATTTTTTTTTTTTATTATTAATATTATTTTTTTGTTTGTTTTTTTTGTATAGGGATTTATGGCATATAAATTATTCATTATATTATTATTTTTATAAGAGGAGGAAAAATTGGAAAAAGGGGTGAACTCACTTGACCATCGACATAACCGTTTACTTGTTACTCGTATGTTGTTATTCTCCATTTCCCTTTCCTGCTAGATTCCTGACATGTTCCAACTTGCTTATTTCTTCTTCGAGTCCCGAAATGCTGCGAATTGATAGGTTTGAAGGTACATCGCAAGTATCGACCTCCAAGAGTCTCTGCAGCGAGTATCGTTCTACTTCCATATCCTCGGATGTTGTTTTACTTGTAAGATCAAGAGCTTCGCTACTGGCTTCTTCTTCGCTGCGGACCTCTTCGTCTTCTACCTCACTGTATTGCCCTTTTCGTATGAATTCGATGAGGTCCGGCTTTTGTGTAAGAGGTGTCAATGTGTCGAGGTACCATCCATACGTAATTCCTCCGAGATGTATATCCTGTCCGAGCCGGACGGATACTCGTCTTAACCATTGGTCACGTGTTTTCTGGGCCAGTCTGCGCCATTCCGGCGGTACGTAAATAAATCGCTGTTGATAACCTGGCGGATCCAATGCTACTCTCCAGTAGCAGATGAATTTTTCCATTCCCAGCCTAGGGCTAATATATCGTCGATTGACGGCGATCGGCAGGTGTCTTCCGATCCCTGGTAGTTTAAGCGGCTCGTGCCATTCAGGTACCGGTTCGTTAATCACCGGCCATCCTCTTGTGCCGGGTATGGGAACCGTAGCGTATCGTTGACCCTGTGGCATAAGGATATCGTTGCGCCACTCATATAGCGTTTGCCCCAAAGTAATATCTTCGAGCGGATTAGTCCGTAGTTGCGCGGTCCATTCCTCCAAACGCGTCCTTTCGATATGTCGCCATTCGGGTGGTACGAACAGGAGGAAAGGTTTTTCAACGATATCTATGTATAAAGAGATTTTCCAGTAACAGTAAATAACAGCAGTTCCGGGTACCACGCTCGCAGGTGCCACCTCGTTGATTCTGATTTTTAGTGTCTCCGGGAGTGGTGCATGTTGATCGGATCTGGTTTGTATTAATGCAGTAATTTCGCGTCCGCATTTGCATTTCGCCATGTCTTCGGATTTCTGTTGTTAAATTTTAATTATTGATATTAATTATTTGTGCAATTCCGATTTATTTTTGGCTAATAAGTCATAGTTAAATTATTATAGACAGTGTGCTTTAAATTTATCGATTATTCGTTATTTTTTTTTTATTATATATTCCTGGTTGAGTCCTCAAGACTCCCAACAATTTTGTTTAATTCTAGTTCTTCTTTTTGTTTTTTTATTATTTTTTTGTCGGTCGAGTCCTCCGCGCCTCCCGACAATATTTCAATTTCATGTTTGTTGTTGTTTTTTTTTTTTTTATTATTAATCTTCCTCTTGTCGGTAGAGTCCTCCGCGACTCCCGACAAATATTTAAATCTCTCGTTCTTTTTTTTTTTATTTACATTTTTTTTTATTATTATTATTAGCATTCCTTTACCGTCGGTTGAGTCCTCAAGACTCCCAACAATTTGTTTAAATTTTCTCTTCCCTTTTTATATATATTTTTTTTTGTATTTTCGTTGGAATTCCTCCAAGAATTCCGATTTTTTTTATTTTTTATTATTATGCCTAATATATTTCTTTTTGTTGAGTTCCTTATGAGCTCCTGATATTTTTCCCTTATTATAATATGTTTTTTTTTTCTTAATTCTTGACATTTACTTTATTCTATATATTTTTTCGGTCGAGTTCCTCACGAACTCCTGGTATATTATTTTCCCCTATTACTGTTTTTCCTTATTGAGTCCCCTATGGACTCCTGATATTTTGCTACTGCAGCATTATATTTATTTATTTATTTATTTTTTTTTATTTCAAATTGAGTTTGTTACGAACTCCATATATATATTGTGACGGATTTTCCTTGATCTCGAGAACGCAACACTAATTTTACAAAAAACTCAAAACTCAAAAAGATGAGCGAGATCGAAACTCAAAAAAAAACACGAACTCGAAAACTCACGTCACCTTCGGCCGTCCACCCTCGCGGATGCATCGGCGTCCCGGTGGGCGCCAGTTAATTTTGTTTCACCGGTATTAACAACCGGACTAAACTGGAGGCCGGTGGAACGGCAACTTCCGCAGGGTTAATTTTTGTTTCGCCGGAATTAGCAAACCGGGCTGATCTGGAGGTCGGTGGAACGGCGACCTCCGTAAGGACGAAACGAACGACACAACAAAACGGAAACTAAAACGGAACGAGAACTAACGTCGATGCATTCGCGGGAGCGAACGGTTGCGGAAATGCACGGTTGCTCAGGATGCGGGTTGTGGTAGAAGGGTCGCGATCCGAGGTCAATAGAATAGCTCACTGGAAACGGAGATCAGAATCTCAACGTTATCGTAATCGGGAACGACAATTAATAATTTTGGCTGAGAAGCCACGAGATCGCACGCACGTGAATCGCGAGTACTCAGCCGATCGAGAGATCGAAGCGAGACAAGCGACGACGGGCGCGACACGAGATCAATAACTTCGATAAATAAAAAAAAACTCACCGAAGCGCGTAAATTATCCAAAAGGACCGAGAACTGCATCGGACGATGCCACGAGAACTCACACACATGCACTTCAACTCGAGAGCGTTAATTGTAACGCATCGATCGAATTATCGACTCGGAAAGAATTCCTTTCGGAATCCTACCGAGGATAGCACACGCGAAACACACGAATCGACGAACGAACGCGCGAACACGAGAGCGAGAGCGACAGCGGGATCCACGGTAACGCGAGCGAGACACAGCGATCACCCGATGCCTCGATGGCTCGAGCGCGAGAACAATAGGCCGAAGCCTACGGTAGCGGGAGCGCGAGAGAGACCCGAGTTGCCTCGAGGGCAGCTCTCCGTCGACTGTCTTTGCCTACGAAAATTCGTAATGAATTATCGTTATTATTTGCGGGATCTTGATCGATAACTACTGCCCTCTCAACCATCTCCTGACTTTATCGAATCGAGAGCCGATACTATAACGCGGTAACTTGAACGAATCTTCGCAATCGCTTCCCTTAGTCAATGCGTGAGATACAAGGCTCTACTCAACTATAACGCAGCGCAAGGGGTTCCACCACCCTTGCCTGGACCAAACGATACCTCCGCCTGATCTCAACGCATTGCACTTTTCTATAGGGTGCCGGGTTTGCACCGGACTTTAACGTAGTTGCAAGACACTTCGTCGAGTCTCTCCTTCACTTGGGCCTTTTATTTGCTAACTTTGTCCCACCAAGTGAATTCGAGAATCCCGACCAAAACTGAAGTAAATTAAATCTCAAAGCAAAAAGGAAAAACAAAAAAAACATAGAAGGTAAACTGCAAAAATCTCGATCGATATCTTAGCGAGAGCTTGACGGTATCTTAAGTCGCTGGGAGAGGCAGTAACGCGAAACTTCAGCATTAAAAATCGGTATTTTTATGCGAGTTACGGTTGTTTTGGTTTTTGTGACGCTGATTCAAAAAAATCACGTCACAATATATATTTTTCCTTGTTAAGTTTTCCTTTATTTATTATTATTATAAAAAAAAAATGCCTTCTTTCCTTTTTTTTTATCATTGATCCTCATAATTGTATGAAGATTTCATAATGTTATCTCTCTTTTTTTTTCATACATAGGTTTTATTATCCCTTATTGTAGATATGTTTTTCCTTATTCTGATGGTTATTGTCATTATTGTTATTACCTATGTTTTATTTATTCCGATACGTATAGTTATATATATATTTTTTTCATTATTATTATTTTATTATTTTTTTTTTGTTATGTTTTTTTTCTTTTTTTTTTAATTAGTTTATTCAATTTAATTCTTTCTAAAGCGTGTTAGATTCCCTTCAAATTCCTATACATTATTATATAAAATTTTCCTACCGTATATAAAACGTTATTTTTCCTATTTCCTCTACTTTCCTTTATCGTCCCTATATTCTACTCGTTATCCCCCTTTTCTTTTATGTTTCCCTGAGTTCCCATCTCTTTTCTTATTCCTATCCTTTCTTTTATATAGGTTGTGACGTATTTTTTATCTATCGTTACGCGAAACTCGAAATCGAATCGGAACAGCAAAAAACAAAAATCGAACACTCAAAGCCGCGGGACTTTAAGCGCGAAATCGAAAACGTCACCTTCGGCCGTCCACCCTCGCGGATGCATCGGCGTCCCGGTGGGCGCCAGTTAAATTTGTTTCGCCGGTGTTAACAACCGGACTAATCGGGAGGTCGGCGGAACAACCCGACCTTCGTAAGGACGAAAACGAACGATAAAACACTAACTAATTTAAACACCGACACACTCGCGAGAGCGAACGGTTGCGGAAATGCACGGTTGCTCAGGATGCGGGTTAGGGTAGAGGGGTCGCGATCCGTCGCCAATAAAATAACGCTCGAAAAATAATCGTTATTGGCTGTAAGCCACGGGATCACACGCACGTGCATCGCGAGTACTCAGCTGATCGAGAGATCGAAGCGAGACAAGCGACGACGGGCACGACGCGAGACCAATAACTCCAATAAATCAAAAGACTCACCGAAAGCGCGTAAATTATCCAAAAGGACCGAGAACTGCATCCACGGATGCACGGGAACTAGCACAGATGTACCAAAACTCGAGAGCGTCGAACACCACGCATCGAACGAATTATCGACTCGAAGAATTCCTTTCGGAAAACTCCGAGGATAGCACACACTTTATGGCACGAAAACACACGATACTCGATCGCACTGATAGGTAGCGAGAACCCGTGAGAGCGAGCGAGACACCGATACTTCGCCGAGAGCGAACGATAGGCCGGCGTACGCGAAGCGCGACTCGAGAGAGATACACAATACGACGGCCGGCACCGAGCGTAGCGGGAGCGCGAGCGAGAGCCCGAGTCGCCTCGAGGGCAGCTCGCGGTAGACTGGTTTGCCTACGATAACGTACCGAGATCGTTATCATTATTATTACGGGAGCCTTGACCGAGAGCTACTGCCCTCTCAACCATTACGATACTTTCCCGAATTGAGGCGATACTAGAGCGGTAGTGTGAAGTGTCTTCGCGGTCGCTACCCATAGTCAATGCGTGAGATACAAGGCTCTTCTCACTCTAATGCAGTGCGAGGTGTTCCGTCCTCGCCTGTAACTCAATCCTCCGCTTGATCTCAACGCATTGCACTTTGCTGTAGGGTGCCGGGTTCCCACCGGACTTTAACGTGTTCGCAAGACACTTCGTCGAGTCTCTCTGTCCCTTGGGCCTTTAATTTGCTAACTTTACCCCACCAAGGGAGTTCGAGACTTCGACTAACGGAACGAAGCTAAAACGGTAACGGAATCTATATCAAAATGTTTAATTACTATTGTGCTGAAAGATTTGAAGATTTATGAACTGCAATACTAGAGTACTAAATCGGAAAGAGACGAAATGACTCGATCGATATCTCACGAGAGTTTAACGGTATCTTTAAGTCGCTGGGAGAGGCAGAAAACGGGAACGAAAGCGTTAGGTATCGGAATTTCCTCAGAAATACGATGCTTTTTTATTGTGTGACGGTGATTCCGAAAAATCACGTCACAAGGTAGTACAATTATTCCCGTCCCTACACCGATTTATTCGTTTTTATGTACTAAATCGTTCTTGTTAACGTTATTAATAATGCGATATTTCTCCTACATATAGTTTATTAGAATATTTTTCCCTAAATTCTATGTTTTCATTAGGAGTATGGGTATTTTATGTACTTAAATTTATTTATCGTATCTCTATTTAATTCTCTTACTTGTATTTTCCTACGTTTGCTTCCTTCTTTTCCTTTATTCGTGTATATTTTAACCGTTTAGTTGTTTAAAGAGGTTCTTTCGGTTGTATATAGGGGTCATTTTTTTTTATTTTTTTTTTTTTTATACCAAAGTTTCTAACAGATTCCTGTGTTCGAGGGTTTCATCTTCCGCTTCGATGTTAGTGAATAGTTTCCTGCATAATTCTTCGTAAACTTCTTTCTCGCTTGTTTGTTGGGGTCTGTTTTGTGCTGTGTTATTATCGCTAGCTCCGTCTTCCTCGTCTCCGGACCCCGGGGCCGTTTCGTACGGGGTCGTTGGTACTATTGTATTCTCGTCCTCGTCTTCATCAGTATCCTCTGGCGGATGGTAATTGAACAATCCGTACCCTTGGCTTTCCATTGTTTCCATTAATTGTCCCTCTGGAAGAAGAGAATCGCCTCTCCATGTGTATCTCACTCCTCCGAGGGTGATGGGTTGATACATATTCTCACATAACAGCGAGGTGTAACGCGCTCGTCCCTCTTTATTGAGCCTTCTCCAATCGGGGGGTACCCACAGCTCGAACTTGCGTCCGTGGTTGTCGGGCAATTCGATTTTCCAATAACAAAATATTTTTTCCATTCCATTTACGATGTCGTGTGGTACCTGTCGGTTTATTCTTACGGGTAGGTCTGTTCCGTCGGAGTATTGAAGCCTAGGTTCGCCCCAAAAAGGAGTTTCCTCCCGAGATTCTGGCCATCCATTGCGCCCAGCCGTCGGGATATCCGATAATCTTTGTCCCAGCGGCACGAGTGCATCGGGTAACCATTTGTACAGAGTAGCTCCGAGAACTATGTCTTCGTATGGATTATCGCGTAATTGACCGACCCATTCATCCAACACCGCTGGTTGGATCGTTCGCCACTCGGGTGGTACATATAAATCTACTCTTCTTTTCGGAATCTCCAAATAGAAAGCGATTTTCCAATAACAGAACAATGCTTCTGTTCCGGGAACAATGACCCGGGGTCTTATTCGATTAAGACATATCCAGAGCGTGTCTTCGTGGGTGTCGTTCATAAGTGGTCGACACCAACTGAACTCCGTACAGTAGCAGTGATGGACAGCCATTGTTCCACACGTTCCTGTTTTTGAAACGTTACTTATGAATTTTACCGCATATATGTATTGTAACGTTCACCTTTTTGGCCGGTGCCACGCACACGGTTCGAAGGCTTACGTTAGGAGTTCGGGGCGAGCGAATAATCGTTTGACGTGATCAATTCGGTGAAAATAATAATTTTTATTTAAAATAACATGAAAAATGCAATACATTCTTTGAATTCCTATATTATCGACGTTCAACTTAAATTATCGTGGTTTTTTATCGTGAACACAAATTTCCCTTGAAATGGAATCAAAGTTTGAATCCTATGCTAAAAGAGCGAAAGAACTACACTTTACCGACCGTTTGTCGGTCATTTGTGAATTAGAAAGTTTTTCCTCTTAACTTTCGAATATCACCAAAAGAACATTTATAGACCAAGATTTCTGATCCATCAATGAAAAAAATATGATTTTATAGACTTTTAGACTGAATTACCGACAGAGCTTCACTTCTCGACATTACGTTATAATATAACGCGTTAGTTGAATTTTGAGGTTATTAATTGCCAAAGAAATTATTTATAAACGTGATTTTAATAACGAAACTACTCTGCCGTGCCCACATGGTGGTGCAGGGCCCTCTTCAGAGAGTTCGGCTTCCACGAGATCGTGAACCAACCGTGTCGCCACTTGGTCGATCCGCGACTCGCTTCCGGCTTACTCTCGTCCGGGTTACCTCCCCTATCGCGGTTCCCTAATAGCGTTGACTGGTAACAGGAATGCGAACTACTTCGTCACCAAAGATGTTCGCACCCTGGTTCGGGAACTTGAGTACACCTGGAGCCAACGTCACCGAAGGCTCTGGGGACCCGGAGGTATTGAGGGAAGGTTCCATGTTCCCCGTCGCCGGTGGAACTGCGGTACCGATTCGGTTCGCGCCCGCCCTTTTATGCGCGCGCTGTCGCTTATCCGTTCGCGAGAGAATGCGGAATCTAGCGGTCACGTCGCGAATTACTCGCGGATACTTCGTTCACGAGAAAATAATCGAAATGCGAAATTCTCGCGATAGTTGCGAGAACGAGCGGTGTCCTCGAAAGCTGAGACACCGTCTCAGTATATGTGAAGGCGTTGTTATTCGTTCATACAGTTTTTGTGTTTTTTTTTTATTTGTATTGCTAAGTTTAATTCAATTAATTCATGAAATGATTTATTGAATGAGTTCCGTCTTAATTTATCAAATACACAGGTCTTATCGATAGCGCGGTTATTTCCTACTCAGTATGTAAGTGGGAAGAAACGTTTTTATTTATTCATTTATTATTATTTAATAATATATTTTTTTTTATCATTATTATTATTAAAAGGAAATATATCTCTTTTATCTAATTTAAAATTTGGTATTATTTTTTAATTATTATTATTATTATTATTATTATTATTTTTGCTTCTATTTGTAACTTTTTTTAATACTTTTACGTAAAGCTGCCTATTTGTGCTCCCCCCATTTTTTTTTATTCAGAGTTTACGTTCTACTCTTCCATGATTATTTTTCGAATGGGTTATTCTTTTCTCTCTCTTAAATTTTTTTTTATTACTTCCTTCTCTGTGGGCGGGTGCTCCCGAGTATAGTCACGTTACTGGGGACGATTGCGATTCCTCTGTCCTTACAATGGTAGTCGTGTACTACAACGATCTTAGTGTAGCGGAATATTAACGCTCCGCAAATTACGCACTCGCCTCGTTCTTTAGCGCATTTCTCGCAGTAAATTGCGTGTCGACAGGGTATAATTATAGTTTCAATTCCTGCGGCCCTGCAACCTTCACACAGATTACTGATAACGTATTGATTGATTTCTAGATCGTTATAAAGTGGGAGATCAGATGGTGCAAGCGCAGTTGTTGAGTCGTTTGATTTACTATCGAACTCCTCCGTTTTCTTTGATTTAGTTTCCTTCTTTGAAGAGGTTGCCGCACCGGACTCTTTGGGTAGACAGTCTATTGCCTCGTCAAGCGTGTATACAGTGTAGCCGGCTGTGTCCAATGACTCGAACTCGGAGTCGCCGATCTTGTGAGTAGTCTCACTAGCGAGATATTCATTAATTGCTACCGTAAGATTTTCCAAACGGCGGAGGCGAACGACGGGGTCCTTTTTTATGTACATAGGTTGCTCTGCTACCCGAGAGTCATCGAGAGTTGGTGCCGGTACTGCTCCTTCGTTTACCCTTTTCAAAAAGTTCGCACCTTTTTGCGAGAGCAGGTACCTGCACTCCGGATATAGTCGTGCGTGTCGTTCCCATGGTACATCGATGAGCTGCCAATCCTTTACAGCACCCGTACAATGGTGGCAAACTACTAAGTCGCCGGGTCCTTTTCGGAAGAATCCCGCTTGAGCGAGACTTTCCTTCGTCTGTGGTGAATCACTCGGCCAACTCCTGAAAGTCTTAAGACGCGCGATATAATCGGTATACTCTGGATATCCTGGCTCCTTCCAGTTGCGAAGTGTCATTGATGATTTCTTTATTTTCGAGGTTTCTTTATCCGTCTTTTCTATTTCGTCGTCGTTGTTGCAAAGGGTCAGTTGACTACTTGCGCCGTGTTTACCCATCCCCGGCGGGGGCCACGTGCGATTAGCCGTCTCGTCGTCCGTGTGCGCGTACTGGGGTGGTGGTGCCAGCAAAGTGGTTTCAACGGTAGGTATCTTAGGGGCGTTTACTTGTTTTACGTACTCCTGCCCTTTCATCGAGAGCAAATATTCACACTTTGGGAACCATAGTGCATGTTGTTCCCACGGTACGTCCGTAGGCTCCCAATCCTTCAGCCCGCCTCCACAGTAATGGCAAATTACATAATCGGCACTTCCCTCGCGGAAGAATCCAGCGTTGGCGTGGTCCTCGGCCGTCTGTGGTGCCCATTTCGGCCAGTCTTTAAATGTTTTCATGCATCCATCGAAATCAAGAAGGTGCGGATATTCAGCCTTTTTCCAACTCCGAAAGCTCGCGGAAAATTTCCCTGGTTTCGGAGTTACATTACCGCTTATTCTATCGCAATCGATGCAAGAGTGTCTTTTTCCCGTTGCGCTGGTTTGTCCCCTTTTCCGTTCCGGCCGAGGGAGTGGAATCGTCGCGGGGTCCGCTCCAATCGGCACGTTGTCGCACGGCAGATTCCTCACGAATCGGTACAACTCTTGGTATCTCATATGTTCTCGCATGGGATCGTCATCGTTTGCCCATAGATTTATGGAAATTTTACACTCGAAGCAACAGACGTAATCCCTTGGCCCACGGTAGTAAAATCCCGAGGCGGCAAATTTCGCCGCATCTAATGTAAACAGTGGCGGACCGGGATAACTTTGCAGTCGAAAGCTCTCGAAACGATAATCGGGTTGCGGTGGCTGTCCAACGGTCGACATTTTCCGAGTTTTTGCGTCGATTAATTGTTCGTATAACTATCTGAGTATATTCCTTATATAATTTTTTTTATTTTTTAAATAAACTTATTAGTATGGATATGTTTAATACGTAATATTATTTCTACGGCGAATATATATTTTCCCCCTTTTTTTTGTATATGGGGTTGTGTTTTTTTTTTATATATGGTGTTTATTGGACGCTGTTTAATGTTTTTTCTTCTTGTACGTCTGAAGGCTTTTCCTTTCTTCTTCCGGTTTTACGACGCCGGAATGCGGGATTTTCGTAGTCGATTTGGATGCACGACTCGTGAACCCTTTTTTATTTTTATCCGCACGTTTCCTTTTTCCAGTAGTTCCAATACTTCGTATGGTCCGACGTAATGGTCTCCAAGTTTTCCGGGTTTCGGCCCTTTAAGCAGAAATACCGGTTCGCCCACCTTGAAATTTATTGTATTTATTTTCCGATCGTGGTATTCTTTAGCTTTTTCTTTCGCTAAAATTAAATTTTCACGATCGATCTGTTGAATCGAATGTATTTGCGTTACTAACCGAATTAAATAATCGTCATAGGTAGCGAGTCTCTCTCTTGCAGCTAACGGCATGCTCGAGGGAGTTCTAGCTATTTTTCCAAACACTATTTCGTAAGGTGTGTGCTTAATTCTTTCGTGTACGTTCGTATTATAATTAAAAATTGCCAATTCGACTCTTTCGTCCCAGTTTTTCTCTCGCGTTGTATATTGTTTTAAATATTCTCCAAGGACGCGGTGAGATCTCTCTAAGGAACCGTTTGACTGTGGGTGGAAAGCAGTCGTTCTAATTTTCCGAATACTAAATAATTTAGCAATTTGTTGCATAAATTTGCTCAGAAAATTCGCACCTTGATCGGTTAATACCGCTCTTGGCGCACCAAATTGACAGATATAATGCTTCACGAATGCCTCCGCGATGGTTACGGCCCTAGCATTGGGAAGTGCTATACCCATGGAAAATTTTGTCAATTGATCTTGGATAGTGAGAATATATTCGTTATCTCTTTTGGTTTTTGCTATCGGTCCTACTATATCCATCGCGATTTTGTCGAATGCAGTGCTGGGCGTATCGGTAATCACGAGTGGTTGTTTTGTTTTAACTCTGACTAATTTTTTTAATTGGCACTGGACACATCGCTGAATAAATTGTTGAATGTCTGCTTTTAGATTTTTCCAATAATATTCGTGACGGATTCTGTTATAAGTTTTGCTTACTCCGCGGTGTCCTCCGATCGGTGAACAGTGCATTTCTCGAATTATTTCGTCATGTTGACCTTCAGCGGGTTCTCTAACTATTCCATTGCAAATAATAATCTTAAAATCGCTTTCTTCAAATATTCGCTGTATTTCAGAGTGTATTCTATCCCAAGGGACGTTGCAAATTGTTTCGGATTTAGCGATACTTATTGATTGAATCCCTAATCTTCCCGCCAGGTATTCACAGTTGTGTAAAGCTTCTATAATGTTTTCGAGTATTTGCGTGGGACCCTCGGTTTGGTCGACGGAAATCGGAAGGGCAATATTAAATTTATTACCTCGTTTCACGAAGGATTAAGGCCGTTTCAGCCTCAAATTTCTCATTTTGGGTAGTTCGTTTTTCTCCTGTAATTTCTTACTCCCATCGTCTAATGGTTCGCCGGCGATGGTTACGAAATATGCAAGGCTATCTTTCCGAGTGTGAAATAGATCTCGAGATTGTTTAACATTCCCTACAGTACCGCGATCATTAATTATGTCGTGGTTATTTACTCGCTGATTATTATTCGATTGTATTACTTCGGCCGTACCGACGTTTCCTTCTTCATCGCTCACTACATTGGCATTTTCGTCTTCTTCGCTCGAATTTTCGGATTCACTTTCCTCAATAGGTACCGGCTTGTGGTTTTCCGTTTATGGCGTACAGTTTCTTCTTCTTCAGTTTCTTCGCTAGCGGCGTCTTGTATAATGGGCGGTATATAGTCTCGTGATGTGCTAGGCCCATAGGGATCGGCGGCAGGCACGTGCCATGCCTCGTCATTGTCCTCCGGGTAGTATCGTTCGGCGGGGGATTTATGGTACGGCTCATTCATAGTTTCGTTGGTGTTTTCGTCTGGTGCGGCCGGTGGCCTTTCCTCTGGCACGGTTTCGTTCATCGGGGCGTCAAACGTTAACTCGAAATCACGAGGGTAATTACCGTCCGTATTTTCTTCGGCTGCGGCGAACGTTGCATTGGGTAATTCGCGATCCCAATCGCATTCCTCGAATTCATCATATACCAATGCATAGTTATCTTCTTCTTCGCTCTCCACTAAGTCAGCTTCTTCGTCGTCCGTATCGTGTTCGAGTAATTCGCTGATATCTTCTTTCGTCAATCGTCTTCTCTTTTTCGTTCTCGTTTCCGTATCCTTGTTGACGCGAATTATGAAAATGCCGTCGCTCCCGTCAGGTTCCTGTACTGGATTCCTTGACAATGCATCCGCGTTAACATTTGTCTTTCCAGCTTTATACACAACATCGTATTCGTATTCGGCGAGTTTTAAACGCCAACGTAGTATTTTAGCATTTCCATCGGTAGCGCGACGGAACCACAATAAAGGTTTATGATCCGTTACCACCGTAAACGGTCGTCCGTACAGGTAGGGCCGAAAATGAAGTATCGAATTTACAATGGCCAATGCTTCTTTTTCGTACGTATCGTACCTTTCTTCGGTCTTACTTAATCCTCGAGAAGCGTATGCATAAGGATGATCGTGATTAATTACTCCTTGTGATAATATGGAGCCAATAGCAACTCCGGATGCATCTGTTGTCAAGATAAATGGTTTTGAAAAATCCGGATATCGCAAAACCGGTGCCGTGCATAACTTTTCTTTCAATATTTCCAAAGCTTCATTCTGTTCTGGATGCCATTCAAAGGGTATTTCTTTTCGAAGAAGTCCCGTGAGTGGTTTAGATATTTTTGCGTAATTTTCTATGAATCTCCGGTAGTAACTCGTTAATCCAAGAAATTGGCGAATATTTTTAACGTTCTTCGGTTGTGGGAATTCGCGTACGGCTTCGAGTTTCCTTGAATCGGGCCTCACTCCGTCCTTTCCTATCACGTGGCCTAAATGCGCTACTTCCCTTTTTAAGAATTCGCATTTATCAGGTTGAAGTTTCAAATTAGCAATTTCCAATCGCTTCATTAATTCTCTGTAAGTGTTTTCGTGTTTCTCAAGGCTTCTTGCATATATAACGATGTCGTCGAGGTAAACAAATACCCCCTTTCCTAAGATACTTCCCAGCGTTAAATCCATCGTGCGTTGAAACGTCGGAGGGGCGTTTCGTAAACCGAAATGCATGCGAACGAATTCAAAGTGGCCGTGCGGTGTTGTGAAGGCGGTTTTATGACGGTCTGCGGCGTATACCTCGATTTGATGAAACCCAGAGGCCAAGTCGAAGACTGAGACGTATTGCGCTCCTCCCAATTGATCAAGTATTTCAGTGATATTGGGTATAGGATACGCATCGGCAATTGTTTTTTCATTGAGCGCGCGATAAGCAAATACTACTCGCCATTTCTTATTTCCTTTGGAGTCAAGTTTTTTTCGGAACGACCCATACGGGACAATTATACGGAGAGGTAGAGGGTACTATAATCCCATTTGTTAACATATCCTCGACCTGTCTTTCAATTTCTTTTCGCGTACACTCTGGCCATCGATACCCTCTTGTATTGATAGGTAGATCATCCGTAGTGGGTATCCGATGCTGCAGAAGCGTTGTACAGCTCAAACTTTCGCCGGGTAAATGGTATAGAAAAGCGCTTTCTCTCAAAAGGCTTTCTATACTTTTTCTTTTTTTGTCGTTTAAACCGTCGAACCTTAATAATTCTTTTATTTTCTCGAACCGAGGGGTTGTAGCTGCCTCGTTAATTACATGACAATGTTCTTTCCGAAATAAAGGATAAATTTCTCGAGAGATGGGAATAGCTCCGAGCATCCTTACTAACGCGATGTCTTTAATTTCATATGTTTGTTCATTCTTTTCATTATTCACGTGTTTTTCTGTAATACTTATTTCCTTTCCTACCGAATTTCCTTGCAGTGACTCTTGAAGTTTTTGTTGTTTGGTAACGCTTGAATTTTCCTCAAATATTTCCGTAATACACAATTTTGTTTCCTCTATATCATTATAAATTTTTCCCGTATTTATTTCGACTAGGGACAAATTTCCCTGTGAATTTTTAACCTTTTCGACTGAAATTGTCAAACGAGATTCATCGAATGCGTTCGGCTTTTTACTGGGCGAATACTCGCTCACCGAACTCGAATTACATACTGAATTTACCGACACTGAATTGTCAAGAACGTTCGCCCCTTTCGTGGGTATATGATCGTTACTCAAACATGAGTTATGAATAACTTTACCAAGATTTTCTGAAATGACTTTGTTTATAACGCCTGGCCTTTTACGGGGCACAGAGTCGCTTACCGAACAATAACTTGAAACTGATATAGATCGCCGTATAGAGCGCCGGGCCTCTCACAGGGCGCCGAGTCGCTCGTCGTACGGTAACTCGAAACTGAATCGTCTAGAGCGCCTGGCCTCTCACAGGGCACAGCGTCGTTCGTCGTACGATAACTTGAAACCGAATCGTTGATAACCCTCGGCCCTTCAATGGGTTGCGAGTCGATTATCAAACACGAATCTTGCACAACTTTAACTGAATTTTCTGAATTATTATTGTCGATAACGTCTGGCCCTGCGGCGGGTCTAGCATCGCTATTCGTACGATCTTTATCAAAATTTCCGACCGGATTCTCTGAATTTTCATTTTCCCTTGTCTTATTTTCAATCGTTATCCTTGAGTCATTGCATGATATTAATTTTTCCTTTTGATACCTAGGGTTTTCTGGCGTTTGAGCGGGTCTAAGCGCCATTACTGGTTCTACCTCTACATTGTAGTTGTTACAGTTGGTAATAAAAATGTAAGCCTTTCCATTATTATTCTCCACGAACCCACTCTCGAGCGTTAGTCCTTCGCCAGCGTTGAGAGGTGGTAAATATCCTTCTCTGATATCTAAATTTTTAATGCGTATGAAACATAGTTTCTTTGTATTGGCCGGAATAATCATTCTTTCCTGTGCCGAGAACGGTATTTTCGTGTCTTGCATTTTTAATTGACGTTTTTCGTAATCTATTTTGACGCGATTGCCGTCGAGATATTCCGAACCCAGTATTCCTTCCTCCGTAATAGGAAAATCGTCTCCCACCACGTGGAAAGTAGCGTACCGCCCGAATGCCAGAATTTTAACGTGACCTCGAGTATAGATCGATGATTCCGTAATACCGTTGAGTTGTAAAATTTCCTGCCGATTCACAAGGGTCTCGGGGTACAAGCAACGTTCTTTTATGATATTAGGACCGGACCCAGTGTCAACCATGAGGGTTATGGGAGATTTAATTCCTTCGCTATATAGTAAGACAGAGGGAACGGAACTCTCGTTATGCAATTTTATCGTAAAGATTTCTAAAATTCTGGGTTCGCGAATTCTACTGCTCTGATGACTCGAACGGGGTGCGAACTCGTCGTGGCCTCTCTCATCGCACCCGAGCTCGGGAGACCACTCGCATTTCCCGACGCATTCTGCGATTTAGCCTCGTTTGCTACACTCTTGGGACACTCTCTAATGAAATGACCCGGTGCTTTACAATAATGACATACAAAATCATTAGTCGTCTTTGCGTATGATTTTTGCGGTGCGGACTGGTTTTGATTCGGAGGCTGCGAATTATTACTTCGATATGGGCATATATAGGCCCCGTGGCCATCTTTCTTACAGATCTGACAATTTATGGAGGGTTGCGGCCCGTATCTAAGGCCCTGGGGCACTTGTGCGTCTCGCCCGCCGGTTAGCGCTTGACCTGACCGCGGCAGTTGAGGACAGCTCGCAGCTATGTGTCCTGTCTTCTTACATAGTTGACATACTGCGGAGGATTGCCCTTGATTTTTCCTTTCCGGCGGAAAAATTTTATAGCATCGATCGGCCGTATGGCCGCGTTTATCGCACACTTGGCATAAAGTTATCATTGGCGCGGTGATTTGATTTGCCTGATTGCTGTTAGTTCTAGGGGGAAAAAGTTTGAAACACTTCTCCGCGGTGTGACCAATTTGGGGTGCTGTCACAAGCTCGAATGGTCATATTCTCGAATGGTCACAAGATCGAATAGTCAGAAGCTTGAATGGCCATAAGATCGAATATTCAGAAGCTCGAATGGCCATAAGCTCGAATAGTCAGAAGCTCGAATGACTATATGCTCGAATGGTCAGAAGGTCGAATAGCCATATGCTCGAATGATTATAAACCCGAATGGCCATAAGCTCGAATGGCCATAGGCCCGAATGGCTAAAAGCTCGAATAGCTATAAACTCGAATAGTCACGAGGTCGTACGGCCATAAAGTCGAATAGGTATAGTTTTGAATAGCTGCAAAGTCGGGTTGTTCGGGTCGATTGGCCACCTTGAATAGTTATTCTGGAAGTTTTCCCAAGGTCAACAAATTCTTAATGTAAAGTAGAAAACGGTAGGTTATTGTTTCAAGAGTTATATTATTTACAATAACATCTATATGATCAATATGATTCTCATTATCGTATCGTTGTATAAATATTAGTGAGAACTCAAAGTCTATTGAAAAGATGCTTCGTTTAATAATTCCGCAGTACAATGAAACCTTTGACATCGGATGTGAATTAAATATCAACTTAAATCGTCTTCGACAATACTCGTAAACACTGGACATGTATAGGCGTCAAACCGCTAGCATATACAACGAATATTTTTAGATCTTGAGATCCTTGAAATCGACATAAATTGTATCGGTGTCGACGTCATGAACCTCATCATTCGCTGCTGTACCGGTTTCTCTCTCTTTCTCTGTTTTCTCTTTTTCTTTTATCTCCACGTTAACTTCATCGTGGGATCGCCCATCCATGTCGTCCAGAGTTCAGGACTCTACGGATTACAACCATAAAAATTACCGACAGCATTATAGTTTACCGATAGAAGAAGTTTTCACGTATAACTCAAATCCGAAACACGTCCTAAAGAACGATTGAGTGAAGTTTACCTTCTTCTGGATCGTCAGGATCGGAACGATCGTCTGAACCATCAACGTCGTCCTCGGAGGGATTAGCCATTTCGGGATTGACAAAGTCAAGATCTCGTCTGAATTGGCCAACAAAGTTGCTTGCGTTGACAAGAAATTCTTGGGGTGTTATTTTTTTGTCTCTTAACTGAGCCCAAGTGCGCTTTAGTTTTTTGTCATCGACAATCGTCTGCATTTTTTGTATGCGCGTAATTGGCTTAGCTTTTTGAAGCGAGAGCAGTCCGCTATGCGTAATCGCCATAATTGCCGCCAAATGTTCTGTATTTGGATGTGTGTGTTTTCAATGTTTAGTTTTATAGCGGCGTGACAGCGACATCGAGTTTGCAATGAAAGTATTGAATTCTCTGGACTGCGGGAGAAATTTCAATAAATGAATTTTCGTATACGACTGAAATAATTATCTGATGCAATGTCCTCAAGGAAGCTACATGCATACGTTCCCAACTAAAAGGTGAATCGATATAAATTTCGGTGTGTCGTGATCCGCCGTGATCCGATTTCAAGAACTTTGATTTTTCAAAAAAAAATGTTGAAACGTTATTAATCAATTCTTATACAAAATAAAATGCAAAAATAAATCCTGGCCATCATTATTTCGATTTAAAATGCGACCATTGATATTTTGGAATTTATGAGATTTTTTTCGAACATTCGTATACTCAATTCTTCTTCCCTTTATTCTGTCAACAGTTTTTAAAGACTCGAATTTTGAATAAGCTTCCGTGGCTAGAGACCACATTTCACTCGAAAAGGTTCGAAGTGACTGTACAGAATTATTTTCGTACAGTCGTTAATATCCGAAAAACAAAAAAAATCCAACTTTGAAATTTCTACCATATAAAAAAATTCTGAAAACAATCGTATGGATTCGAAAATATTAATGGATTCGTTTGAAATAAAAAGAATCACATTCACCAATTATTCGGTGAATAAGCATTCGTTTTTTCTTTTCAATTTGTTCAAAACTTTTCAACAGTATTATTATGCAAAATCAACGTTCTTTACATCATTAAAGACGGTTGATTTTTTTGCAATTTTATAAAATAGGAGAAATTGCAAAATGCTCTCTGTATCTGACTCGCTTTCGTCTGAGGATATGATGCAAAGTATTCTTAAGCTTACTTGTCCAAATCCAGACTTGAGGGTGAGTTGCCATTTTGTCCAGCAACATTTTGTGATATGATTCAATGGCATTATTCGTTCTTCGCGTCCGTTCAAATACGCTGAAGACCTTCGGTTTTACTTTTTGTAACCACTGTCGATTGGAATATTCAAAGTACGGACGAAAGACGCACTTGACATCGAGAGGAACACTTAGTTGAATGAAAGTAAAAGCGTCCGGAATCTCTTCGGCGGGTAATAGCGCTAGTGCCATTAGTTGACGCAAAACAAGTTCACCTCCGGCGTTTCCCTTTATCGCCTTCAGTAAGCCCGTTTGCTGCGCTCTCCTATGCAAGGCCTATACATTTCAGAACGATAATGCTAGTAGGATCCTTGAAACTGAATTACGATGATGCTAGCAATTAAATGGCGTGAAATATTTTGTAATAAAATAAAAAGAAATACTTGGCAGTAATGGAAATAACAGCCATGGATTTGGGAGTTAGGGAATGTTTCTTGCAAAACATTTTGGAGAGCAGGTTCGAAATCGGTGATAACATGATCAGGATCGAATATGACGAAAGAGGTCTTGAATTCACTCAGTACGGCGCTGTATGCTTCGGTCGATTCACTCCCCATCAAAGCCCACGCAATAGGAATCGCCTGGAAATAAACACATTGATTCCGATTTCGTACTAATATCCGGAAAAATAAAATTCTCATATCACTTTCGCATGCAAATTTCTCTTAATCAGAAAGTCCATGGATCAGTTTTTTGTGAAGTTATTTGCATGCCCCCAAAGAAAAGTTTGCGAGTAAAAGAAAGTGCTACGGAAATACTGTGCAAAACATTATGCAGTTGCTAATACGTCATCATATTTGACAGCCATTATAGTGAGCAATTGGTAAGCTCCAGTCAATCCGGCCACAACTTTATAAGTCGCATCAACCAATAGTTCGTTAGTGTCTTCGACAAGGTTAATGAACTCCGGATTCAGTAACAAGACGCACTCCTTGTCCTTGCATGTGTTTTTTTTTATCTCGAGGTACTCGATCATTATCGCCGTTATAATTCCGCGATCGTATTTAATGTAATCGGTCCATTCCTCTTGAGTTAGGGTTTGCCCAAAATCGCGAAGCGTTTTTGGCATAGGCGGCTGAAACGTTTGCCTCCAACGACGCATACTCCGTTCCACTTGAGGATACGGGACTTCTACGGCTGCATCGGCGTGGCTATAATTACGAAAATCCCATCCCCAATATTCTATTGTAAAAGTGACTGACACCATAACGAAGTGCTCAAAATATACCGAATTAACACATTAGTTTTTAAAGTGAGCATATTCCGATAACTTATTAGGGATCAAGATTCAGATTATTTGTGGTAATTCTACGAATTGTGAATTGATAGAATACATCGAATCTTGTAAACGCAATAAAAATGACAATTCAACATTATAATCTATCGACGTTGTGACTATTCAACCTTATAGCCATCCGACCTCATGACAAGTTGTACTTATGAACATTCGAGCTTGTGACTATTCGGGTTTATAGCCATTCGAGCTTATGGCCATTCGGGGTTACAGTCATTCGAGCTTATGGCCATTCGGGGTTATAGTCATTCGAGCTAATGGCCATTCGAGCTTCTGACTATTCGAGTTTATGATCATTCGTACTTGTGACCATTCGAGCTTGTGACAGCACCCCGACCAATTTTACTGCATGCTTGACTCACAGGGACGTTTTTCTTTTCAACTTCGTTTTCCTTTGATTCTTGCGACTGTGTGTTAGCAGTTTTATTTAAAGCATATGTCGCAGCAGTATGTTCCGTCTTTTTGCAAAGTTGACAATTTACTTGATCTCCGGTTACTACATGAACGTTACGCTTGTTGTCGGATTTATTTCCCTTTGTTTCGGGCGGGTTAACGCTTTCACCTCGGAGCGCTGCACTGCCGGCTAATTCTCTCTCTATTTTTACTGCCATTTTAACGGCTTCGTCGATCGTGTCGCATGGTTTCATTCTTTGTTCGATTTCGGGTTTTAATCCGTTTATAAAACACGGCGGAAGGCTCTCGGTAGTATTTTTCTTAAAAATCTCGTCAGCAGCGCTGTTTTTCCCGAATTCATACGCGTCTAATATTTGGTAACCAATATCGTGCAGTCGATTTGAAAAAGTAATCACCGTTTCGTTTGGTTTCTGATAAATAGCTCCTAGTTCTCCTTGTAATTGATAAATATTGCGAGCGGGAGAGTAAATGCTTTTCAAAAAGTCTGTTAATTCTTCGACCGTTTCGAAGGTGTTTAGATGAATTGTTCGTCGAGGTTCGCCTTTAATTTTTACTCTCAGTGCTTTTACTAGATTTTTCTCGTTCTCGGGTTCTAACATTTCGGCTGCCTCCTCACATCCTTGTATAAACGCGCCGAGTGACGTGGTTTTCCCATCGTACTCTGGTATTACCGCGAGCGCGTCTCGAAGGGATACGACTTGACTGTGGTTGACCATGGTTGTAGAAATAGCCTTATTGTCGAGAGGCTTTTTACTATCTTTACCCGGTGTATTTTCTTCAACGTTTTTTATCGGGGTTAAATTAACAATTTTAGTTGTAGCTGAATTTTCATCACTATCTCTCGCACCGTTGATTAGAACCTTTTTATCAAAATTTCCCTCCTTTGTCCTGAAGAGACTTAATATGCCTTTTTTCCTGTTTAATCCTGACGAAGTAATTTTTACAATTTTGCGTGTTATCGCTTTACTCCCTTCTAAGTTAATGTTTTTAATGCGTTTTCCCCGTGTCGTTCTTAAAGTTCCGAATAATTTGCGTCTCAAAGAGCGATTGTTTTCCGCGGGCTGATCAAAAATCGTTCCCTGCGGTGTAGAATATATTTCAGACTCGATACTAGAAACGTCTGATTTGTTGGAACCGTGCGGAAATCCTATTGGTGTCTTCGTAATTTTTATTGTTTCTTTATTCTCTGCGCACTCTTCGAGGGTTTGTTTAAATTCTTCCGTCGGGTCAGTGTCTTTCTCTACCTGATTGATTTGTTCGAGGATTGCCGATGGGCTTTTCTTCGACGGCGTTACGATTTCTGCGTTTAAAATTGATACCGGCGAATTTTTCGGACTTACTTTCGGCGAGATAATAATAGTTCCTGTATTTGAGATCCCACCGGGGGAAGTTTTTGGCGTATATTTAGGTGAGAATATGATCTTTTTGCGAGGGGATATTGCTGGAAAATCGACAGGGGTTTTCAAAGGAACCTTTACAGGAGAGGTTACGGGAGATTTTCCTACAGGTGTCGGAATTTGTTCGGTTGTTGCAGCGATTTTGACTATGACAGGAAATTCACCTGTTTTTTCCTCCGCATCCGTTAGCTGAGCTACTTCATCGGCAGCATGAAGGATATTTGCTTCTATTGTTTCGAGTTCTGTAAAAATGTGTTCCGCTTTAACCTGTAATTCCTTGATTTCTTTGTTCGAAACCGCTTGTACTTTGGTGATCTTTACGTTAAATTTTTCCTCGAGTTCGCGGATCTTTGCCTCGATATTAGGGTCGGTGTCGAATGTTATGGGAGAAGGTGATTTTGTAATCTCGGAACTTATCAACGCGGGGGACGACCCGTAATGGACTTTCGCTTCCTTACTACACTCCCAGTTGGACTCTAACTTTACTACATCGAATTTTATTAACGCAGGCCACGAGTGGTAATGTACGAGAGGATATCGTTTTTCGAAATTTAGACCTTCAATTGATTCAGTACGGGGTTCGCTAATTTCCTGTGGCTCACTCACTTTCTTAATTTCTGCTTTCGGCTTTGTCCTTTTCTTTCGTTCGTCTGGGTATTCTCTGAGAACGTCGTCGCCTTTGATTTTTAATTGAGACCGAGTCGCCGGCATTTATTTCACGATTATTTTCATTATATGGAATTCGCCGCTTCTTAACCCGTTCCTTGTTTTTATTACCGGAGTTATATATATACTTTTATTCCTCTATCTTTTAATTTTTATTCCCTCGTATTATGTATTCGTCTACTCTCCTTTTCCCACTTTTTTTCATATTAGTACATTCTTTGGTGTATTTGGATTTCAAGAATTTCAAGTTGATATTCATCGTTGAGTTCGATGATTTGAATTAATTTCCCTGCCCTTTCGCCAGTTTCTCCTGAAGGTGTATATTTCCTTTTTACTTGGTGGTATAGTCCGCGTAGGGATTCAGAGTTTAAAGTCTTTACCGTGGAAGGACCACAGGAGCAGTTGTGCGTCTCCGTATTATATTTTATGGCAGGGTCTTTGGCTCTCGAGAAAGTCCTCGCGGCTAAAATGTTTTCCTCGTTTCCCTGGAGTCGTTGGGTTTTTATAATTCTCTTTTCAACTGGTGCTTTAATTTGATCGCGCGAAATATCAGTTTTAGGCATCGAAATTGAGAAAAAATGTTTCTCTCTTTTTTTTTATATTTTTTTTTTGCAAAGGGTTTTTACGAAATGATGTTTGATGACCCCTTTCCCGTTAATATAATTTATGTAACTGGGTAATTATTATTTTCATTTTATTTCTGTTCTCCTGTTCTTTTTTTTTTTTTTAATACTGAATTCGAAACTATCGTTATACAAACTGGGGTTTAGGTACGAGCGTGGCTTTGCAGTGAACTGCGCGGCGACGTAAGGAAAGGGTTTTTTGAGTGAGATTGCGTGGCGAACCGCGCAGATCCCAGTTTCCAGTCAAGGTTATATAAGGTTACAGTTTGTATTAACGTAGCCGTACAATAATATTCGAATGCAATAATTCCCAATTGTCGTTGTATGAGCCGGGGTTTAGACAGGAGTGTGTGGCTTCGCAGCGAACTGCTCAGCGACAGAGGAAAGGGGTTTTTGAGTGAGACTACGTGGCGAGCCGCGTAAATCCCAGTTTCCAGTAAAGGTTATTGAAGGTTACGGCTCACATTAACGCAATGGTACAATGATTTAAAAAAAAAATATAATTTGTTCATATTTATATAAATTATTAACAAATATCGACCCTTGAGCTTATCTGCTGCAAGGTAGAGTCAACGCTGCACGAACCGGGGTTTAGATAGGAAAATGTGGCGTTGCAGCGAACTGCGCGGCGACGTAAGGAAAGGGTTTTTTGAGTGAGATTACGTGGCGAGCCGCGTAAATCCCAGTTTCCAGTCAAGGTTATAAGAGGTTACGGTTCGTACTAGCGCAGCAATTCGATAATACAAGAATATAATTGTATGAATTCTCTCTATAGAATTAATTCTCATTTGCAATAACAATCGATTCTTATTTTCCACATTTTTTTTTGTGTATGCGAGTGTGCGTGTATGTGTGCTGTTGTTTCAGAAAAATTGCTTAATATTTTATCCGTAGATTGTTATAAAATTCAATTTAACAAGCAAGCATTCTATTCATCCCGGACGAGCCCCCAAAAATTTGTCACGTCAAAAATGCGGGTGTTTCTCTTTCACCTGAATTTTAACGCGAGGTTGCGTCGAGTACGATTGAATACGCGCTGGTCAAGAGAGATTTCTCACTCCTTTACCACTCCTGGCATCAATTATCGGCGCAACTGCCCATTTTTTAGTCTAACCGTGAGGAAATTTACTAAGGATAGGGCTTGGAATGCTATTCGTTGACTTGTCTTAGAGGTATTATAAAATTTCTTTATCCGTTGCGTAATTAAAATAATGATCGTTGATAATTTGATTTAAACGGATTTGTTTCACCGCGATATAGAAATGATTTGAATTAACTGAATTTATTTCACGGCGTTATAGAAATGATTATATAATTGAATTATATTCGGTGAGTAGTGTTGATGATGTCTGGCGACGGCTGGGCGAATTAACGAGGAGTTTGAATAATAGAGAATATTGCACACATTTCACTTATAGATTTATCAAGGGAATAGAATTAAATTGTACTTACGTTATTTGTTGAGATGAAGCTGCTCGCGATGTAGTGGATTGGTTGAACACAAATTTCACGCGATATGCCGTGATATTCGAAATTTATTGAAAGAAAATAATTCAGGCAAATTCGAAAGTACAAAAATGTGAATTTCGGAGAGTACAAATGACTCGTTGGAATAAGAATTCGTACAAAATTGTCTTTTAACTATCGAGTAAAAGAAAATTTGATGGTGAAACGAAAGATGGTTTCGTTCCACGAGATGACTTGAGAATGGTAATTCGGTGAACTGAATTAGCCCAAGAAAACTCTGGTTGCATGAAAAATGAATACAATTTTTGGAGATGGAAAGAGTTATCGACAAAATCCTCCAATAGGAGAGTTCCTCTATTTATTTGTGGTCGCACAACGGACTCGCGATCTTTTTCTAATATGGTGGATAACGAACAACGCGGTCTCTGATTCTATCTCTCTCGTCGCCTAGCCGGAGTATCAGCCTACTTGTTGGATTTACCGATCCCGCGCTCGCTCTTACGTGCCTCCGTCTCTCTCTACTTGGTCTAGTTGCTTACGGGCCGGACTACTAAAAATTTACTTCTGGTCTGCTCTGCACTGCTCGCGCCCTTTTCCGCGGCTTCTTATATGCTAGGAAATGAATCCAGAGGGGGAAGGAAGTCCCTCCCTAATCTTTGCCTGGAGCGTACTCCCCTGATGAGTAATCTCGCACTTCGTTACTCTCCTCTCGGCCTGTTCGAAATTCTTGGATTTGCCGATTTCTCTTATTGTTAAATAATTGTGGATTTATCCATTTTCCATTGAATTTCAGTTTTCCTTATACATAATTATTTGCCTGACTTATTTGTAAAACTTAATATTAATGATTCATAACTAAATATTTAATATAATTGATATTCGATATTGTTAACGTATAGGAGAAGATATATTGTTACTGTTCGTAAACTTTTCTTATACGTATACGTATCCGTAAACTGATAATAAGAGTCGAGAAATGTGTATCATTTTATCGGCAATCATTTTATAATATTATAATAATTCAAGTATTGGGTGTCAAAATATTATATGCCTGAAAGTTGAAAATATATCTCGGCTCTTGTACAAATTATTTTATTATTTGGCAAGACGTTTCATAATATTTCGAGGTATTGGTAGCATAACTGGGCTGATTTCTTGGGGCTTTGCCCCCCTCTTTGGGAGCCGTGCACCAGCTATTGCAAGTGCCTGGTAACAGTGCCGTCCGATCATCCTATTTCCTTATATGGACATTCCGGAACTAATGTTCCGTTTGCCGGGGCGAGCTGTAAAATTCCCCTCTTTCGGTGTACCTGATGATCTTCCCCTATCGTCGTGAACTAGCCTTGAGATTATGCGACTTGGCTTACACAACTCGTTCCTTTGCACGGGCCCCTTTATCTTCACCGCCTGCCTTTTCTAGCTTAATTTCTGTCTTTCGCGGCGTGTCCTGATCATACGTTAAGTGATATCGGAAAAGTAATAATTCCATGTTAAAGGTGGATTATTCCCGAACATTTTGGTATAAACCGCGGTTTGATATTTTGCATTATAAATCGAGGGGAAACCGAATTCCTTTACGCGGTGTACGTTTTTCGCTCCAAATATTTTGTTGCTACTTGTTTTATAAATTTCCCACAAACGGCATATAATTTCGGAAAAATAATAACAGCATTAGATTAGTGGAATATTCTTGATTAATTTGATATAATTATCGGTTCGTAATTTTCCTACCATAAATCGAGAAAACGCAATCCATGGAATAAATTTTTGTTCTTAATTTCCGCTTTAACGGTAAGCATAATCGAAAAAATAATAATGATACTTTATAGAGAAAATCTTCCTTAAAATGTTGATGTAATTAAAATGTTATTTTTTTATTCTCCCTATCGTAGGGAGTCATTTCTTTGCGCGCGGTGCATTAGTATTTGAAAATGGACTGCATCTTCTCTTTCGGGAGGTCGAACCGCTCGCCCCTCATGTGTCACCGTTGAGGCACACTTGTCATCCATTCTACGTCCTACCGCAATTCAGTTTCGGTGGGTCGTAAAATTTTTACGACCGTCTTTCCTTAAATGTTTAGCCTGCCAACGTGATTTTTCGGTCTTACTAGTTGTTATCTTTTGAATTTCGGGCAATTTTTTTATTTTTCTTCAACAGTCGTATATTATATTAACTGCAACTAGAGCGCACTTTACGAAGTTAGTGGCCCCTTTATTCGTATCAAATTCCATGACTTCGCACAAATTTACGATCTGGTCTCTGTTTAGTTATAATTTATTTTTGCTGTATTGACTGGATTTTATGACTAAGCTATACCGAATATTATTCCTATGATTTTGAATATTGTCGATTTCGAATTTATATATTAATCGCGTTTGTCGATAAATCGTATTGATTAATTTCCCTAATATCCTGGACAATTTTATTATCTTTGATTCAATTCATACTATAGTTGGTTTTTTTTTATTAAGTAGCTGCCGAAATTTCATCAGTCATTTTTATCGTTTTTCGTTAAATGTTAAAAAGCGTGTGGGAGTATGAAACGTATTTTAGAATTGTTGATGAAGAAATTATTTCTTTATGATGATGAATGATTAAATGGTACGAGGGGTGTTCTGACTCTGAATCGTGTGACCCACATATTCAGGAATATTACGCGACGTTGTTCGGTGTTAAAATACCGAAACTGTGTCGATGGGCAGGGTTAACTTCCATACATAAGGTAATGTAGATTCCCTTTTTTTACGATGGAAGCCCGTTAGGTTATTCGGCTAGGAAGACTCCAACGGTCTAGCCGCAGGGTAAAAGCTTGGATCTATGCTCCTTGGGTCGATGCTGCGGTCGATCGTATCGACGTCGGCAACGGAGTTCGCTGTTTCACCGAGGGTAGTGCGTGTGTCGAGGGGGATTCAAACCTCTGTCCGCATCTATCTCGTGTGGTAAATAATTCTATTTCCATCTTTTACCCATGTAAATTTTAATTCACACGACGAGTATTTGAGATCTCATTGGAAATATTTTCCAGAGGAGATCCATTCCTGGAATATCGTTCAGCGATCGATAAGAAATATCACTCCTTTTATGAGTTTAATGATAATGAATATTGTTTGAATTTTGTGAAATGTAGGAATTATTTTGGAAGGAACAGGTTTGCAAATAATATGAAAAAAATAAGCAGAAATATAAGTTGCGAAAATTATTATTAATAAAAGAAATAGAGAGCGTTACGTCAGGACGTAACAACGGTATCATCGATTTTGATTAGAGGGTGTCATAAAGTTCTAGCGGCTCGCCTAGCGAAAGCGATCAGCCTAGACGAGAGACAGCGGGCATTTCAAGCGCTAGATGGATGCGCCGAGAATACGATACAGTTGGACTTTATGTTACGGTACCACCACCAACGGTACAAACCGCTCTATCTAGCGTCAATCGATGTTGCCAAAGCATTCGACGCGGTGTCCCATGCCACGGTACTGCAAACCCTCAAAATCAAAGGTGTACCTGCGCCGATGATTAGGTATATTGGAACAGTGTACAGATCGAGTGCTACTCGACTCAAATACGGGGATACAATATCAGATCCAATTATACCGCGATGTGGTGTTAAACAGGGCGACCCGCTGTCGCCGTTGCTTTTCAACTACTTCATTGATCGGCTTATGAAAAGGCTCCCCGAGGGAATTGGAGTGGACATGGACGGATTACAGGTAAGCGCAATGGCCTTTGCAGATGATATCATCCTGGTTGCGTCAACGAAGGAGGGACTCCAGAACAACTTGGATACAGCCATCACGTTTTTGAGGGAGTGCGGACTTGTTGCAAACGCCAACAAGTGTCTGACAGTGTCTATAACAACGGTACCTCACCTCAAAAGAACAGCGGTGGAACCAAACGTGGTCTTCAAGATAGACGGAAGGCCGGTTCCGGCGCTTAATAGAGTTGAGGAGTTCCAG